>CAKNEU010000087.1:0-125631 GCA_930272665.1 Mariannaea elegans
ATGCACACCGCCTTTCTTTTTTTTGCTTTTTTGCACCCAAGGTCTGTGACGTTGCACCTGAGATTTACTGTGTCCCCGGCGGGAAACTAAACCGCTTACGCTGTCGGGGGGAATCTCCGAAGATGAACCTGTGCTAGTCAACCAAAAGCGCGCAAAAAGTTCAGTGAAAGCTGCACTAGTCTAAAATATGCGCGTAAAATATGAAGGGTGCGAGTGAAGAAACGAGCAGGGGAAACTTAGAATGTTTGAAAGACTGAAGAGTCAGTTGTGTACCTTTGAGGGGGACAAGGCTCGATTGTCTTCTAGTTTGTGACAATCAACACTATTAAGCAAATTGAGGGACCTGGGGACAATGAACATAGATAATATAAAGTGCATAAGCGTACTAGAAAGAAAGCAGCTTCGTTTTATTTATTGCTAAATATGGCAATTCCTCTAGATGTCAATTTCTCAACGCCGCAGATGCCGCCATTGGCCTAGACAGAGAATTGCAACCAGGTAGACTTAAACGCTTCGGAGAATGCCCTGCTGTGAAATCCAAAGAGAGGAACCCACCGATGGCTCTCTGTCTTGAGACACTCACATAGGTATGGTAGGTGAAGAAATTTACGTGCATGCACACCTGACTGTACACATCCTCAAAAGTTGTTCTTCATAACCCACAATCTGTGTTCCATAAGAAGATAGAGTTGAGTAATCTAGACTGTAGAGATAATTATGAGATAATTATGGTTCATAGAGAAATGAGAGAGTAGGAACTGCCATATGATTTGCAAACGGGACTACAGACATAGTTATGATTCATGAAGAAGTGAGAGTAAGAACTGCCACAAATGAGTTGCACACGGGACTACAGAAACAATTATGATTCATAAAGAAATGATAGATATCCTAGGTATAAAATTTTACTATTCCCCCAATGTTTACTAACTTTATTCTCTTTCCTCACCACCTCATCGTCCCTTACTGTTGGCAAGACGCAAGCTGTACAACCCACACCGACTTACCAAGTCACCACTTACTCTATCACACGCGCTCTTCCATCACCTTTACCTTCAATTACTACTCTTCCAACCCCTACGCACGCCTCCGTTCTAGCCATGGCTTGTATTGCTGAAGACCAGGAAGTCATCGACATTGGCGGGAGCCAGCTCGACTTAACCTTCGAGAGCCAGTTGCGCAAGGCTTTCAAGGGTGAGGCCGACTTCCCCAAGGAGGTTGCCTACACCGCCGGCATGGACAAGTGGATGGATATTTCCGACCGTTCTTACCAAACTTCTGATGAAATGGCTATCATCGAGGCCACCTGCAAGGACGTTGTCGACCAACTCCCCTCCCACACTACCATCATTGACCTTGGTGCCGCCAACTCCAAGAAATATGAGCCCTACATCCGTGAATTTCTGGCTCAAGGCAAGGATTGCAGATACGTCGCTCTTGATATCTGCTACCACTCTCTTGTCGAGCATGTTGCTAACGCAAAGGCTGTCTTCCCCACTGTCCACTGTGTCGGACTCTGGGGCAGCTTCCAAGATGGAGACGCCTTTTTCCACAAGCTCCCTTCGACCCGACTGTTCCTTTCTCTCGGTTCTATCTTCTACAACGCCCCTGACGAAGTGATCAAGGATCGGTGTCAGGAATTCCGCCGCCACCTCTCCTTCTATGATCGACTGGTCGTTGGTCAGGATGGGCCCTCCAATGAAGAGCGCAAGAAGTCTTTCGAGTCGTACAACACCAACGAGTACGACGCTTTCTTCACAACTTACTTGGAGGGAATCCACAAGCATGCCGGAATCAATGCGAATGCCAAGGAGGCATGGTGTGTTGAGAGCAAGATGGACAAGGCCATGCATTTCTTCAAGGTTACTGCTAAGCAGGACATGTTCTGCGGCCGCAACTACGACTACTTCCACATCAAGCCCGACCACACTTACAAGATGTTCCCTTCCTGGAAGCGCGGCGAAGCTGAGATTCACGAAATCACCATGAAGGAGGGTCTTGCAATCAAGACACTTGGCAAGGCCAAGAAATCTGGCATGCGCCAGTACATCATCCAGGCTGAGTAAATACCCGGGATGAAAACGCGTCTCATCTTGACAAACCCTTCGGTCACTTCTTTTTGTCTCAAGCGAGATTTGGATCGGGCATAGATTGGAACGAGTTCACAGTATCGGACTTCAATTCTACGGACTTTTGTAAACGGTATGGGAAAACAACACGGGATTTAGATGGTTGGAGACTTCCCACTTTAATACAAGGGAATTTCTCAAGAACATACATCCATTGAACGTGAATGTATGCAGAGTGAAATTATCTAAAAACTGCCTTAATATGACTTCTATATCGATCTTCGCTAAGGTAACTATTTCGTTCTGTATTGCTTATACTATGCACCTTATCTTCTGTAGAGTCGCCAACTATGAGAAAGAAAAGTGCTGAGGGTAATTAGTTTTTACTCGATAGTTGGAAATCAAGACCTTCTGTAACTCCCAACTTTTCAGTAGCTTTGAATCACTACAGTTTAGGTCATTTTTATCTTCATATTTTCTCCCTCTATTTAACATGGAGGAATTTTACCATGCTCACCAACTTGGAAGGAAATGATCCCAGTGCATTTACAGGCGATGTCGATAGAGTTGAGTGAGATGCGAGAATATTTGCTCCATTTTGGCTTCGGTCATAAAGTTTGCTAAGGAATATACCAGAATCAACAGTAGGGATCAATTTCCTAACGGGAGCATTCTCTCGCCGTTTTGCAGGTATGGAAATGATTGACACTCAGGACCTTAACCGCCCTCTCCTCTTGACACTACTTGACCACTAAGTCGCATCGATGGTCTTGCAGAATTAAGGTATCATGAGGTATCCGCCTTTGCTGCACGCTGATCAATCGACAGCAGTCTTGCGGGGAAACCATCAGCTAAACCTATCTTGGGTCGGCCCGTAGCCCCTCATCACTCCGATCTGTAAAAAGGTCGGAATCACGAAGGTAGCTTGTGCCTACGACAAGGGCATAGACTTATAAGTTGATGGTGAGGTCGTACCAGTTAGCAGACCAAACTGCGCTGTTGCATCCATACCATCTTTGCTTTCATTCCAACAACATGGCTTCTTCCCAGATCAAACAATACGCCATTGTCGGCACCGGCATTAGGTCTGCATTTTACTATCAAAGCATCATCGAAGACTTTAAAGATGTTGCAAAGCTCGTCGGGCTCTGTGATACAAATCAGACTCGCATGAATGCTGCGAATGATCGCATCGTTGAACTCGGTGGAGACCGCTTGCCGACCTACAAGTCCGAAGACTTTGATACAATGGTAGCAGAGCAGAAGCCAGATGTTATCATTGTCACTACAATTGACCGCTTCCATCATGTGTACTGCATCAGAGCCATGGAGCTGGGTTGCGACGCTATAACCGAAAAACCAATGACCATTGATGAAGAGAAGCTACAACTAATGATCGACGCCGAGAAGAGGACCGGAAAACAAGTCCGCGTCCTCTTTAACTACCGCTATTCTCCTCACCACACCAAGGTCCGTGAGCTTATTGATTCCGGGGTCATCGGCGAGATTATGACAGTCCATATGGATTGGATCCTGGATTGTGCGCATGGATCCGACTTCATGCGTAGATGGCACCGCGTCAAGGAGAACAGTGGCGGAATCCAGATGCACAAGTCGATTCATCATTTTGACCTGGTCCATTTCTGGCTTAACACCGAGCCCGAGACGGTTTATTGCATTGGTGGCCTACGGTTCTACGGCAAAGAGAATGCCGAGAAGCGTGGTGTTGCTAACCTTGAGGAGCGATATCTTAACAACGAATCGGCAAAAAGCGATCCATTTGCTATCCACATCGACGAGAATGCCCAATTGAAGAAACTCTACTTGGAAGCTGAGCACGAAGATGGCTACATCCGGGATCGAAACTGCTTCGCTGAGGGTATTACCATTGAGGATACTCTCTCCATGATCATCAAGTACAAGAATCGCGCTGTGATGACTTACAACACATACGCGTACGCTCCATGGGAAGGCTACCGATGTGTCTTCAATGGTAGCAAAGGTCGGATCGAGATCAAGGTGGTAGAAAACGGCTACTCGGCTGGCGGCGAGCCAGTCACCAACCACGGTCTCACTGATTTAGAGAAGAACTATATTCAAGGAGGTGTCGAACAAACCAAGATTGTCGTTTATCCTTTGTTCGAGGAACCGTACGTGGTGGATGTCGTAAAAGGAGAGGGCGGTCACGGTGGTGGTGACCCTCTGATAATGCGGGATGTCATTGTCGGCACGAATGACAGTTTCAATCGAGCCGCCTTTATTCGTGATGGCGGAAATGCGGTTTTGGTAGGCGTTGGTGCGAATCATTCCATGAAGTCTGGCATGCCGGTCAATGTGCAGGACCTAGTCCGATGGTGAAGAGAGAAATGCTCTTGGGTATACTGTTTTGAATGTAATATGTTCCTCTCGAGCACTGGCTCAACGGTGTTTAGTACTGCCATCAGCCAAGTTTGATTGTACTTGTAAAAGAACAGTCATATAAGCCGTATTGATTCAAATATTATTAATGTTGTGAGGGGGTCTAGGCCGCGCTAATCGTTAATCTAAGAGCAATAAGACAGATAGGGGCCGGCCATTAGGATTGGCGATATCTGAGATAGCTATGCTTCGCCGTAAGTTGATAGCATTAAGTCATTAGATATAGCTCATTCTATGATCTATTACATACATGACCTAGTTCCTCGCTCCAGAGGATCGCAGGAGAACAATAGTTCTTCAGAGTCGAATGTTTGCTTTCGTGCCCCCTTTTGGATGCCGGCCTGCGGCATCCGGCTACCTAATCATAGGCAGATAATATGCCCAGATCCCAGCCTGGGATAGGGAGACGGAAATTTCCGAAGTTTTAGTTACTTCCCAAGACTTGCTTCTCTGTTGTCCATATGAAAAAATTCCCATGTCGCGGGATCTCGGAAACCGTCGAGCATTCCATAATCGAATAAATCGCAGAAGGCCATGTCAAATTGAAAGCAAGATGCATCGATTCCTGATGCCTCTCTATCCAGGGCTTGGATGGGCATCGGCATGGGTATGGTGACTTCCTGGTTGGCTGATTCAGTGCCCAGTTGCTGAGGCGTGGACGTCGTATGCAAAGACATGTCGGCTGAGGACGACGAGCTTGTGTCAGCCCCGGTTCTGGGAGATCTGCAAACAGCCTTGCTACTATTATTTGGCGGACCGTTTATTATTCCTGCCTTGGTGACTCTCCATAACCGTTTTGCAAGCTTAGCCACACCTTTCACGCTCGTCCATCGTTGCCCCAGGGCATCTAAAGCATTACAACAGAGATGAAGATCTCTGCACGCAACATCTTTTTCTCGCTGGCCATCTCGCAAGGCGCGATATATCACCGCGGTAGACATTGAGACAGCATACGGAACGAGAGGAAGCGGAGGAAGATTTTCATCTACCCCCGGAGAGATGATCTTCAGGATTTGATCCGTGGATGCGAGGCGACGTTTGTATGGGGCGCTACCTGGCCCACTGTATCGACAGGACAGCATGGCAGCAACATGGTACCATATTTCCAAGTATGCTGTTTTCTAGAGTGTTAGGATTTTAATTACGATTGATTTCTGAGTAGGCTCACTCACCCCGGTGCGGCCTGTAGAAATCTTCAAAAGACGTGCCTGATGTGAGTTCCGAGAGCATTGGAAACTGCTCGCAGTCATCAACGGTGACTGTGGAGCTCGCTTTATACACTTTTGTTGCCTTTACCATAAGGTCTCCTAGAATCAGGGAGACCTCCATAAGTTGGGAACGATAGCTGTCTTTCTTCGGAGTGGTGCGTTTGATGGAGATGTCAGTGTCATCAATCATGAAGGGCGCGGCTCCCGAAGTGATTGGCTTATTTAACCGATCAAGGTTTCGGAGTGACCACCATAGTAAATCGCACTGGTCTTGGTCCGAGTTCCCGGAAACTTGATGTTGCAGAGAAAGAGACCAAGCCTCGCAAATGGCCTGTGAGAGGTGACTCAAAGAGCGATCCACACCGGACAATCCATCATTGTGCAAATGCATCAATGCAAGGATCTGGACCTTGGTAACCCGATCAGTCTCGAGGTCTGCCCTAACCGCAGCGTCAAGGCCAGTCAGTAGTTTCGATGAAAATTCAAGGGGTTCTAGGGTTAGACCGTCGACGCTTAATCGAAGAAACGGAGCAGCTTGTCTGGCTTTGCAAGTGACTAGACAAATCGCTCTGACTAGATATGTAGACGACTGACCATTGCTGTGATCTCTGAATAAGCGAGGGCCATCCACGATCGGAATGAGATCATCTAAAAGAGAATTATAAATTGACAGAAGGGCGTCAGTCGTTGTTCTTGGCAATTCAAGATATGCACCAACTTCATCGAGATACTTTTGATGCTGCTCTGACAGACTAGGCGAAGTCCTCCATCTATTTCTTCTGTACCATATTTGTTGGCGCCGGATCTTTTCGAGTTCCGCCGCAGACGGATTGCGCTCTGAAAATTCTAGCCGGGCGCTGCTTTTTTCAGGCTCAGGTTGCTTTAGATATGACTCTGGCTCTTGGATGGCCATGCCTAAGTTGGGAACAGGAGCCTTGGAGAGATCTTCTAGAAGAGACTCGGGATCATAGGGGCCTACCCGACAAGGAGTCGGGCTTGACTCTCGAGTCGTAGTTTCTGATTGGGAATCTAGACCTGACCTTCTAATTATTGGGGCTGTCTCAACATGAAAGCATCTCTTTTTGCGAGTACGACAACTTTGGCAAGGTAAACACGGCGAGATTCATCAGTGAATTCTATTCGATTGCTCATAGTTATTGCAACTTATCTCGTGAAACCCGTTTTCGGGTGACTGTTCCGGATGACTGCCAGACGATCTCCATGGATTCTCAATGCGTTTCGAGTCGGAGAAACACTGGCTATATGAGGCGTTAGTTTTCAGTGGATGCCCTGATCGACCTTCTCGAAGCGTCGGATTGATGCTGAATTGGTTTGTTGCCGACTTCAGTTCTAACATGTGCACACTGGCGACGAAGATATCGATGTCGGCATGATCCTCTTTGAGACATCTTCTCTGTGTGATCTTGTGATCTCTTCCGACCCAAAAGCGGTAATGCTCTGCTGCTTTCCGACCTCGCCCATTAATTACGTTAACTTCCCCGCACACATTGCTGGCGCAAGCCAATCGGATAGCAGGACAGGAGGTTCATAGCCGAGAATCTTGATATTCGCCCGGATATAATGGAATAGGTACTGAACATTGTGAACGCTCATTCAATCTTCAATACCTACCGGGATGCACCCAAGTCGCACTAGCAATACCTGGTAACGGGGCCTCTGAGTAACAGCTTCTCCAAGTCTCCACTCTCAACCAGTCAGCCATTGCCACATAATAAGTCTCACAAAAAACTCGCAGTGATTTCAGTCTTCATTTTGAGACAATTCAAAGGAGCTATGTGCTGGTAAAGATGCATGAGGTGGGGTTGATCAACTACAGAGTAGGAAGTGCTATGCGATGGTCTTGATTACAAATGCACTGAAATTAATAGTGAATGATCTAACGAAACATGGTAGATGACAGACTATCTTGGATAAGACACCACGATCCTATGTCCAAGTTTCCTTGCTCACCTCCCCATAATACCAGGTATACTCGCACGTTATTCCACCGTAGTATAATTAATATTTGCATAATGCTCCCCGACTATTCGCTCAAATTGACCCTACGTCGATCTCCGACTCGGTATAGCACCACAACTAGGGGAATCTCTAATAAAACGACAATTGCATAGATGGCAAAGCACCACCCTAGTCCGATAGCACTAGCCAGGGGCTCCATTGCAGCAATAGCGCCACCTGCAAGGAGGCATCTGACAATACTTGAGGCGGCATGGGCCGTAGCTGATCTATTCATATTGAGATCGGTGAGAAGGGTTGAAGTCATCTATTAATTAGCGCTGACCAATAAACGGGTAAATGGGTTCTAACAGTAAATGTACTCGAAGTTGTAACCCCAGTTAGAAATTGCATAATTAACATCACTGAAATATGCTAGAAGATAGTTGAGTCGTAGTCCTGAATAAGACACTGATAAGAGCACTACTCACTGTCTTGGTCATGAGAGCCAAACCGTATCCCAAAGTTCCTAGAGCACTTATCGACACTAAAGAAAATATGCCTTTCAGGCGAGTCCTCTCTATCGGAAATTCAGGTGAGTTACGCTGATCATTGGAGAGCCGCTCGGTAGTTCTCCGATAGTTCCTATCAAGGTATCTGCCTGAGGGACCCTATTAGAACAAATAAAGAACATGTATTGTTGAGATTGGTACCAGTAAAGTATGATCCCATACCCCCAGCCACTCCAGAAGGCAGGTATATCAAACCACCCACGAGATAATTCAAATCGTAGATCTCCACACATTGTGCACCAAGTGATGTTTGGAGTGTCATCTTTACCGAGTACGTTATGGCATATATAACAATTACCATAAAAGATTCCTTGTGTTTGAGAATTGGGAGACACGATAGAGGATTTGGATAGTGGCGTTTTGGTCGTACAATCTTTTGTCGATTTTCCTTCACATCCCGGCTTTGGAACAAGGTGAAGAGGCTCCAATAAATTCCCGTGACTTTACCGCTTCCATCACCAACAATGTTTCTCTGGGTCTCAGGCAGGAATAATAGCAGAACAAAAAAATGTGTGCCTGTGAGGATAACAAGAAACCAAAAGACCCAGCGCCAGCCAAGCTCGTAGGTAATGGCTCCTCCCATCACAGGGCCTAAACTCGGTGCAATATCGGTTCTTTTGTTAAACGGTGAGCCTTGATCGAATTCCGAAAAGCAGGATGTGAGCTCACAGAACCAAAAGAACGCCTACAAAACCCCCTCGTTCATTTGCAGTTGTAATGTCCGCAATTATCCCATAGGCCGCCGCAATCATTCCTATTTCTCTAAGCATAAACCATAGACATGGAAAAATTAACACCTTACCGGAAGATCCTGCGCTCTGGAGCATACGGAGTATCAACAAAGCGGGAAATGAATTTTGTAGTGCAATACCAAGATTGGCACCAATCATCAGGGCGAACATCAAGACATAGATTGGACGACGCCCACTTTGATCGGCCATATTACCTAAAAATGCTGGTGCTACGGCTGCGACAAGAAGATACGACGTGACAGTCAAGTTGACCAGGGTCAACGAGATACCGAGGTCTTTAGCCACAGAGGTGAGCGCGGGGTAATAGATGTAACTGCTAAGAGTCGAGAACATGGCTGCAAATGAGGACACAAAGTTGATCCATCTTTTCTGCCATTTAGTGAAGACGGAGAACGGCGCCGGTGTTAAGTTTGGGTCAGTATTGCTGAGAGGCTCATTTTTCTCGGCGTCCTGGAAACCATTGTATAGATCGTCAACTTCGTGCTTTTGGGGGTTGGATGGCGTCAAGCTCGAGTCCTGCTTTATTGAGGAGACCATGGTAATTTATTGACAACAGACTCAAGACAGCAAGGAGAAGTCGGCAACCAAGAACTCCAATGTCCAACGGACGATGCACGTTAATAAACGTACAACCAATGCATCCCGTCATGATACAGAAGTCCTCTTTTACTCTATTTGTCGCGGCGTCATCGGACCCTCCCACTTATGCAAGAGCGCTAACAACACCGAAATCAGACAGTAGTTACATATTTCCGACGCGTCATCTTGGGGTCTGATTTGTGCTCCTTGCAGTAATCAGTGGGTATGCATGCATGTGCACTTTCAAGGCTTTCCTTTTGATTAAGCTTTCAACATGGGTCAAATAAACCCACCTGGCATCATGATCTAGATAAGATTAACAAGTCCAATACATAAAATCTCTATTTTAACCAAAGCAGTCGACAGGAAAGACTATTTTTTGTAACTTAGGTTGTAACAGAACTAGAACACAAATCATGCCTTGATTACCTTCTATGCATTTCTAAGTAAGTTGGGGCTGATATCTGCTTGTCTGCCTGATAACATGGCACCAGTAAGTTAGTTTTAGCCCCCAAGTTCCACTTAAGTTAGATGGGCTCACGCGTAACTCCTCCAACCAGGTTCGAGCTTTTGCCGCTTGCCAAGGCCTCATGGAGGGCTGAAATGTATGCAGGGGTGCTTGCGGGCGGGGGTTTAAGGCTGTGTCCACGGTGGTAAATACACTGGCTACATGAGAATTCAAGAAGTTGTTAGTTGTTGCTTTTACCCGTCGCTTGATCCAATTACCGATGCAAAATGAATTCTCCAATACAATAAAAGCTGATAACATAATAAGGCTTAAACTTGCCGACTAATTCGGGATAGCTACATCAGCTACATTCCTCTCGCCCCCTGGTGCTTGTCCCTCTTGCATCTGACCCGCCGTCTTATTGCCAAGTCTCGCATCTTGATGGGAATCGTGATGTCGCGCCTCTAGCTCTTCCTCTGACAGTCTGTTGACGATAAACCGCATGTTATTTACAAAACTGAAGGCAATGTATGAGTATCCCATGCGGTATTAAAGGAAAGGATTAAAGAAAACCACGGGTCGACATACATATCTCGAAGGGTTGGATCGTTTGGATAAACACTGGCCAAGCATGCCTGATGGCGAATCAGGTACATGATGTTTCTACTGTCCGCATCTTCTTGAGGCTCGGAGATGGGAATATGCTTCCAGTACTCTTTAATGTATCCCTTCCCAAGAGGATACCGAGGGTTTCGGATGAGACCAAGTTCAACTTCAGCCCGTTAGCTTCGAATAACACATTGGGTAGCAGAGTCCATTGCTTGATTCTGACGGTTACCTTCATTATGACCCCACATTCCATTGGCATCGAAGATGACAACCGTATCGTTGTCGAGCTGGTATTTCACGTTACCTGGCCACAGATCTGTGTGTAGCAAACATGGCTTGATGGATCTTCCGTTGGACTCGAGAGGTCGTAGATATCGTGGCAGCACCTTGTTGATGAAGGCTTCTTTGAGCTGTGCGGCTTCGGGGGTGTGAGGGCCTCGGATTTGTTCCTCACGGTCAAGCACCATTGTCATATGTCGTGTCCACCATACCTCCCAAGTGTCCTCCCAACCGTTTTCTTGAGGGAGATGACCGAATCTTGTCTTGACCCCGAACCCGAATTTCCCCCCAGGAGATTTTCCCATACTCCTTTGGTGCAATGTCACGATAGGTTCCATGAAAGCCTCGGGTTCTGGCAGGTCATCGTCTCTCATATCCACAAAATCGAGGAGAAAGAAGTGCGTATCGGGATCGGACTCATAGGTACCAAAACCGACAGGTCGGGGAACATTCTCAGGTATGAAAGCATGCAAGCTCGTTTCCGATGCGTTGTGAGCTCGCATCAGTTCAAATCCATCTTGACCTTTCCCAGCCTGTGTATTGCCCACTCGAATTAACGGTAATCCAACTGATCCCAGAAGCAGACGAACCTTCTCAAAAAATCGTTGAATAGAGCCGTCGGCGAGTTTTACGTCAATTTGGTACGTATCGCAATAATCACTGAGACCCAAAGGAGTAAAAGCAACAACCTCTCCGTCCTGCGGTAGGCCTTCGATTATAAAATGTCAGTAAGAATGTTAGGTTGCACTACCGAATACTTCCTTACATGCCAGAAGAGCCTTGTCGAGTTGATACTCAATGCCTCGAGCGTCACGCGCCATGCTTCCTTTTGTAGAATAAGTAAGAAAATTAGATACGTGAGCGTCAAACACAAAGACTCACGGCGCAACCCTCCCTTTTGAATGCGCAGCCAGGACTATGTCCCCACGTTGTGCCGTCTTGACATCTCACTATTCGACACAGCCAACACACTTTGAGACAAAGTACACTGTGTTGTTGCACATTAATCCGTACTGGGTGCCAGGTCCTGTTTGGAATTGTCACATTGAGCGTCTATCCTTCTTGGTTCAGTAGAGTAGACATCTCGTGCGATGCGCTCAGCAAAGCCTCGCCAGACATGAAGTACGCGATAAATACCTCTTTCTTTACATATTAATTACAACCCAAGATCTACACTCATACCATCTCTGTGTAGAGAAAATAATAAGAAGCAATAAAATGTACTTCGTTGGTTTACCCCGCCCCAGCGGTTTTCCTGCCCCCAGCTCGGATACAGACAGACCCATGGCTAAAGATCCTTGTTGAGGGATTTCCGCTGCTTGCAAACCAATCACTTAAAAACTCCCCCAAGCCCCGTTTTGCGGCGGTCAGGCGGGTTCTGGCTGTCCAGTGCTGCATGACCGGAAGTCGCAGAGCCGCCGTAATCTAGCCAGGGCAGGATGACGAGGACGCTGCTTGCAAGAGAGCACGTACGATCTGCCCTTTCCGGAATCCTCGGCATGATTGTTTTCTTTCTGTCATTTTCACGGGCCCATGGAAAGTTTATACCTATAGCTCTTTGAGGCAGCTGAAAAATACATGCCACATCCAACAGAGTCCACAGTTAGTGTCAGTGGGAGCTATTTATTCCGTTATGGCAGGTCTCTACGCTCGATGAAACGCGATGGCCGACTACGATGAGCCACATGTAGTGCACCAACCTTCACACAACTGCATAGTCGACGCCCAGCTAACTTCGTCACAGTACGAGGCTCCGGAGTCACTTTCTTTGTTGTCTCCGCCGACACAGCATCGACATTCCGCACCCTCGCTTTTGCGCGGTCGATGGCGAAGTCGAAGACGTGCTTCCTCCCCCGAATCGCAAACTACATTGGTTAAACCGGTCAAGATCAAGGGACCCGCCGGCTTGAGCACCCTCCACGAGCCCTCCGAGCCACGAGTCGACTTTATATTTGTGCGTCCCGCATCCTGTCCCGTGCTTCAGCGCTGGCAAGTGAACCATAGCTTATCCTGCGCTAGATACATGGTCTTCAGGGTGATTCAAGAAAATCCTGGTGCCACGACAGCGTGGATCCTTCCTCCTTCTGGCCTCTGGAATGGCTTCCCTATGAAGCAGGTTTTCGTCATGTTCGAATTCATAGTTTTGGATACGACTCACAATGGACGTCGACGGGGAAGAGTGCGCTGACAATACACGACTTTGCGCAAGCTCTCCTCACAGATATGTCAAATTCCCCATCGTTGAGACGAAATGGAGATGTAAGGCGTTCCAATCTTGACAGAGACTAAGAGCTCACACTTGCAGACTCCCATCATATTCGTTACCCATAGCATGGGCGGTCTCATTGCCAAGAAGGTAAGCAATTTAAATCAATTTCAAATCAACTTTAATGTGTGAGCACAAGAACTGATATCATGTCAGGCATATCTCTTAGGCAGCCGAGATCCGTCACATCAACGAATCGCATCCCGTATACACACCTTCTACTTTTTAGGAACCCCCCATCGAGGCTCAAATTCGGCCATTTTTCTGGATTATTACCTCAAGCTGTCGCACCCGACTGGCTCCAAGGAGTACGCTAAGGAACTCCTCCCTAATTCAGCGACGGTTCAGGCAGGTATTCGGAGCTCCTCCTCTCATGTTGCGGGTGCTAACTTAGACTCTCAAGTCGATCAATGACGAGTTCCGACATATCGATCAGAACATTCAACTTTGGTCTTTTTATGAAACCGTGCCCACTAGCGGC
Organism: Mariannaea elegans; assembly: GCA_930272665.1. Lineage (NCBI taxonomy): Eukaryota > Fungi > Ascomycota > Sordariomycetes > Hypocreales > Nectriaceae > Mariannaea > Mariannaea elegans. Next base: position 13,638 of record CAKNEU010000087.1, read on the forward strand.
CAAATCATCGTTCCCAAAACATCTGCAGTACTAGGTAAGGACATGTGCCCAGGATCCTATTGAGATAGCTCACTGTGAAGAAAGGATTGCCTCGAGAACAAGTTCGATATCTCCAAGCAGATCACCGTAATCTCTGCAAGTTCGATAATCCAACTAATTCAAATTTTGTCACGCTGTATCGGTGCTTCCTAGTTACAATTCAGGATATTGAGAAAGATTGTAAGAACTTCCGGCATCCGTAGTAGACAATTTCTAACTTTTAATACAGATGCATTGCGCTATGCTGAGCAACACAAATCAGAAATGAAAATACTTGCCGACTACTTCGACGTTTCAGAGCGCCCAACGAAAGATCTCTTAACACAAATGCACAAGCGTCACGCTGGATCGTGCGAGTGGCTCACAAGCCATCATGAGTTTCAAGAATGGCTAGATTACGAGGTCAAGGATGCATCCGAGCTGGACCCTCTCCAGTCAACACCGACAACGAATCATCCAAAGCTTTTCTGGCTGAATGGACCGCCTGGGTCTGGGAAATCAGTAGCTGCCGGGCATGTCATCAGCCACCTTGAAGCCCATAACGAGGACTGCACTTTCTTTTTCTTCAAAAACAACGCCAAAGCCACAGTCACTCATCTACTCCGAAATCTTGCGTTTCAAATGGCCTGGACAAACTTCGAAATTCGCCAGGCTTTCATTTCTATGATCGCGAACGGTGACGGTGCAAACACGCAAGACCACGCTGTCATCTGGAATAACATTTTCCTTGGGCGAATTTTCAAGATCAACTTCTCGAAGCCTCAATTTTGGGTCATTGATGCACTCGATGAATGTCCGACCAAATCATTGACGGCATTCATGCAGATGCTTGCCAAAGTTACGTCCGTACCTTTGCGAATCTTTGGCACCAGCCGGCCCAGCACCCATCTTAGCCTTCTTCTTACTCGAGAGCGTATCAGCCATGTCGAATTACACACCGGCCGGGAAGGGTCACTGAATGACATTTCTGCTTTTCTCAGGTCCCGGCCCAGGCTCTGGGAGGCGGATGACGAAGGCGAAATTGTTTCGGAAATTGTCAAAAAGTCGAAGGGTGTCTTCCTTTGGGCCTCACTCATCATCGACCGCCTGGACGACCTCTTCAGTGTCGAAGATATGCGAGAAGAGCTGAAAAGAATTCCACAAGAGATGAATAGTCTCTACACAAGAATTCTTGAAGAGATTGAACAATCATCCAGCGCTGGGCTGGCCAAGTGCATCATCAAATGGGTAGTCTGCGCGGCAGAGCCTCTAACTACAGAGGCGATTAAAGAAGCCCTCAAGCTCGATATTGGTCGCACACTTCTTCCCTCACAATCCGATAAGGTTTTCTCACAAATCTGTAAGAACTTGATTGCAGTTGATGATGAATCCCGCGTGCAGGTGATGCACCAAACTGTCAAGGACTTCTTATCTTCATCCGAATCTGAATTTTACGTCAATCTCCGAAAAGAACACGAGAGTATAGCAACGATATGTCTCAAGCATTTGAATGAACGCAGGTTTGACTCTCGTGCCTCTAGCCGTGCTCTAGTCCCCTCCAACCCTGCTGGAGCTGCCTTTAATAACTATGTCGACATGAACTTCTCTTATCATCTCACCCATTCTCATTCAGTAGACCCGCAGCTATTCCTTCAGCTAATCAAATTCATGAACTCAACAATCCTAACCTGGGTCGAGAGAGTCTCCACGAAGAAGAAGCTGAGTCCTTTTATCAAAACCATCGAGCATTTGAAACCTTACTTGACCCGACAACTCGAACGAAGCCCCCCATTTGATCAGAACTATCTTAAGGCGGTGGAATGGGTGAATGATTTAACCCGGCTAGTTACAATATTCGGACCATATCTTATTGAGATGCCATGGTCGATCAGGACGCTAGTGCCTCCACTTTGCCCAACATCATCCATGATCTATCAAACTTTCGCAGGCCGGTGCCGCCCGAAACTCTTCTGTTCATCAAACAGCAAGTGGGATGAGAGACTATCTTGCTTGCTTCTTTCAGCGCCAGCTCGGTCAGTCACCTCCAATACACAGTACCTCGCCATCGGCCTATCCAATGGGAAAATCACAGTGTTCAACAACTCCACACTTGAAGCTATCACAACCTTGACTCATGGCCCTTCTCGGCAATCGGTTCAGCGACTAACCCTTGGAAGCATTACAAATATTCTTGCTTCATGTGGCCCCCGCACATTGACCCTATGGAAATTGCCCAGCGAAAAGATTTGGACTGTTCCGCTCAAGCAGGAGGTCAAGTCGATCTGTTTCAGTGCAGATGATTCCAAGCTTTATGTCACCATCAAAGGCAACGTGAGCGAGGCCATTATGACCCTTTCAGCTTCTAATGGTTCTCAAATCAAGCCCTTACCGATTGTAGAAGATAGCTCCGATTCAGACCATGGGCCGCTCGATTGGACCGGGGCCCATAAAAGATACATCCCAACTCTCATTCGCATCAGTCCTGTACTAGGGTTCGCCGCAGTGGCATACCGCAGCACCCACCTCACGATATTCTCACTTGATAGTGAGGACAATATGGACCAGATTTGCCGGTTTAAAAAGACTGGCTGTGAGTCGTTGGTATTACCGCCTCAGGTGCTGGATGTGGCTTTCAATCCGGCAGTGGAGTCAGACTTGATGGCTGTGTCATATCAAGACGGCGACATCGTGACTGTGGAGATTGGCGGATGGGGCAATACCTACCAAAGAGACGTCTACCATCTGTATGCCACGGTTCTCGCAAGCTCTCCAGATGGCCGAACTCTCGCGGCAGGGGATAATGAAGGGGGAATTTGTCTCTTCAACTTTGACAATCTGCGACTCCTGCACCGCATAGATTACCTGGATGAAGTTGTTACCGGAATCATATTCGCCTCGAACAGCCTTCGATTCTACGACATTCGTGGCAGCACTTGCAACATTTGGGAACCAGCCGTGCTCATAAGGAAGAATTCTGTGGACGACAGCTCAAGTGACCCTGACGAGTCGACTGTTGCTACCCTCAAGCCCCCAGATATCCTTTTCACCCGCCCGTTTGACAATACACGAACTATAACTGTAACAGCCCAGGTGGACGAGGATGGATTCATATTTTGCGGTCGTGAGGATGGGACCGTGACGGTTCATGATGTTGCCAATGGGAGTCAAGTGTTCACGTTGCAACCGCACTCTGTTGATGTCATTCATCTTGACTGGCAACCTCAGGAAAATATTCTCATCAGCGTGGATACTTCCGGGCAATGTGTTGCTCATCGGCTATCAAGAAGCCCGTGGAAAAAGTTAGAGCAGGTCTTGTCGCACAGAGCAAAAGCAGCCGTGATCCAAACGCTGACGAAACAAAATGCTCTTGCCATTTTGATAACGACACAATATGGCGAAGAGTTGTGGGCAAATGAAACAGTGACTGCTAGCAACGAGTCAACTGAAGGTGATAAGTGGGTGCTCCACCCAACAGATCCAGGGCGTCTTCTCCTCTTTCAAGGGGATAAGGCACATCTCTATAACTGGACGGGATTGGCAAGAGAGTCTGGGGATGCAGGAATCACTCTGGCTTTACCAACAAGTATGCCACATCTCTCGATACCCGTCAACTGGTACAGTCAACGGAACATCAAAACATTGGTGCAGGCGATTCCTAGCTCCTCGGAGACTGGTTTTATGAGGTTGGACACTACGGAGATTCAACCGCCAACGACAATAGTGTCACTCTCCGGAACCATCAAGAAGTTGCTTGCCAGAGTCCGGATAATACTTGGGATTTACAAGTCTAATATGTTTTTTCTCAGCACACTAGGGTGGATATGTTCCATCAAACTTGATGTCAACGCAGATACCAAGTACTACACTCGACATTTCTTTGTACCTCCACTGTGGCGAACAGGAAGAGAACCAACAATTCGGATGATCCCGGGCAAGTCTCCACGGATAGTACTGGCATACCGAGATGAATTGCTTGTGTTTCACAGGTTTCTGGATGTGGAAAATAAAATGCAATTTGAGCAAAACAATTAATATGAGTTGCGGGAGCAAGGCGTATTTCCCCGAACGCCAGGACGTATTACTAGCGGTTGTTATTGTTAGTTGAACCAACTTCGAGTTTTGAAAGGTCTACTTGTTTAGATCAGCCGCAGAAGCATCGATAGATACAAATCGCGAGGAGGTCCGCGTTGACCAGTGCCCTGGGATTACCCGTGTATATATTGTTTTTACCAGAAGCGGAGTTCATACAGAATAAAAAAACACTTCTCAGCAAGTCTAGACATCGACTAACATGTAATAACCGCGCACGTTGAGACCAACAATATATCTGCCCAATTGGAGCAGCTTTCAACGTGTATCCGTTTCTCGCTGATTGAAGGCTTCGACCTTGGTTGGTATCTAAGATGGTTTGATAGGAATAAAGGAATACAAGTATAGATTCATCTAGAGGGGAACATTCTCATCAGCAACGGCTTTGTCACAAGTTGGAAATTCTCTATTTGTGAGAGCCAAAGGAAGAAGTGCATCCTAGGATGAATAATGAACCCATAAAATTAAATTAAATTTTCAGAATTAGATAATTTAGGCTTGTTATTCAGTTGGTAGATAGAATGAATGGTCCCGGAAACTCGTGTAAGTCGTCATTCTCCAGTTTCTGGTCGGCACATTTCCCAGCAACATTAACAGGGTTACAACGTGCCGAGAGACCGCCTGGAAGTCTCACAGCATAGTCGACTCCCCAGCGTGAGCTCATACCGTAAGCTTGAAAATCCGTCGACACAATTTGCGCACCGCTAGAAAAGGCTGTCTCACGCATGGCCGTTATGTTGGCGGAGAAGAGCGTATCAAGGGGCACATCGGCGCGAGTACGCACCCAATATCCCGCCTTAATTTGCTTCTGAATGTTGGCTAGATTGTCACCTGTCGGGTCGTTCAACTGCAGAATAAGATATCAGTGAATTGACCTTGAGTAGGGAATTCTGCCTTTAGGGATTCTTGTTTTTACCTTTTGAAACGCGCAGTCAGAGTTTCCAGGCGCTGAGTTAGTAAATAGGACGCGGCCTTCAAGATTAGGCCGGTCCTTAGTATAGGCATCACGTACAGGGTGCACTGGTCCGTTGTCTATGAGAAATAGGACGCGACCTCGAGCACTGTTCAGATCAGGCCACCCGTAGGTTAGAACTGACTGCTCAAGGGTGAGATCACCGCGGCGAATATCATCGGGAACGATGAGCTGCTCGCTGCCAAAAACGCTGCGAATCTCCTCATCCAAGCCTTCAAGAAGGCTGGCGTCGTCCCACGGGATGGGTTTCGAACCGCCCAAGGCCAGCAATATTTCCTCAGACGTTTTAAACTCAATCATAATAGGGATTGGGACATGGGCGGGGTGAGAATCGCTCCAAGTCTTTACAACCTTGAGGCAGGCTTTCAAAGTGTGACAAGTGGCATTATAGTCAATGTCAGCGATATGCAAGATTTTGATGCCAGGACCTTGGAGTTCTGGAATCGGCTCCGTTGAAGTGTTGCGTCGGATCCACGGCGTTGCGTAATGGCCGCCCTTTGGGTCGGCAAAAATATCCAGCTCAAAGCTGCGAACGAACTGGAAAGAAGCCTGAACGTCCAAAGTCGGATGCGAGTAAAACATATTCTGTAAATCAGAGCGAAGCGCCAGCAGTTTTTGCTGCTCTGCTGGGAGTGCCTCGCGGTGGTAGGAGTTATGAGTGCCGACAACCTGGATCTGGTTCATCCGCAGCGTGCCAGAGGACCACACCAGGCCATTTTTGGTGTGAGTGTGGCCGAAAGCGGCTGCATCGCCAAAAAGAAGCAAGATGCATAGATGTGCGTAAGCAATAGCTGCAAATATTCGTTTATAGAGCGGTCCCATGCTGAATTAGAGGCGCCTTTGGATTCATCCGTTGAAAATGCCACATGAAAATTCAATCGTCAATGCGGCGGGGGTTGTGGTATGTTTATGGACTGCTCTGTGATGCAAGAGGTAACTGTAATAGGGGAGCCTCTCAAAGTAACCGTTTCTGTTACTGGACACAGGCCGCTGGTAATATCTAATCCCTGCCTCTCTCGTGATCGTAGAGCTGTCCTCGCGTTCACGTTATTTATCCGGCGGTTCCAATAGGCTCACCGGTTGGCAAAAGGGTGGGCACCGAGAGGAGTGGGACAAATTCCATCATACGTGAACTTGTATTTCCACAGATGGCGCGTCGTTCTCTCCATTCCAGCGCACCATGTAATGCGCCCATGGCTGCGTCAGCCAAGACTCCGTAGACACTACATATATGTACGTCCTTCAAACCCGCTATTCCGTACCAAATACCGATGTATTACTTGTAAATTTTTAAGGGGTGTGCGCTCAATGGATTTAAACCCTTACAGAAATCACTTTCTGCGGAAGAAAGAGTAGAAAAGAACAAAGGGACGGAAAAGGGAAAAAAAAAAAAACAGAAAAAAAATTGCGAGCTCTTTCATTGTCTCAAAGTATGTACAGCCTCTTCCTTTTTACTATTCTCGAAGGTATCTAATGGTGGTAAACCATGAGGTAGACTCGGTGAATGCTACCCTAGTCTAGAACTTCTCCAGCTTGGGCCGACTCTAACCCCCAGGAACAATGTTTTTAGAGACTGCACTGTGATTTTAAGGCCGTAGATATTTATGGAAGCATTAATTGCAATTGAAGGCGAACTTATTTATAATCTAACTGCCTTGCCTATCTGCGGTTGGCTTTAAACTATAGGTTTTAGCGATGCTGAAAGTGAAATAGCAACGAGACTCGGGTAGGAGGCTGAAGTTTTAGAGCTTCACTTCACTATGTGGGATAATAGAATAGTAATTTACATGTTTCGTCGTATTTTTGCGTTTCCTAACAAATTACATGTCTCCTAACATCCTCATCATCTGATGATTTGTATAGAACCAAGTCGCCAACTCCGCCTCAGGTGGATTGACTGCGACACCATATTCACCCATCATCTGGCTTGGCTGGGCAGTCCCCATATCTCTCAAGCTAAAAGCTGATGTTTGGCTTAATGTTGGGTCCCCATTTTGATTGTTAGGAAAGCCAGGCGTAGCCGTAACCCCCGACTCTGATCCAATTACGGCACCACTAGGGCTCGACGAGGAACTAGTCCTCATCACTCCTTGCGATGATCTCTGAAACAGTCCTGCATTATGGGGCCCAAGATATGTGTTAAAAGTCATATCGGCAGGGCTCAGCATGGTGCCCTGTGCCTTACTAGCTTTGACCTCAAAATACTTCACTGCAACATCATACAAGGCCTTGAAGATGCGGAGATGGCGTTGACAAATAACATAGCTCGTGGAAGAGGATGCTGATTGTAGCGTTTCTACCAACCGTTTGAGGTAATCTAGATCAGAGGAGTCGGATGTCTCAATGATGTGGCAGAATACCACGATAAAGGGGATGAAAGGGGACTGAAGAAGGGCCCTGTTGATTTAGACTGTTAGAAAAAAACGCAACTTTTATGATGCGTCTCAATTCAATTCATGTTAAACTCACCAAGCAACATAGAACTCAAAGTAGTCTGACTGGAGCTCCTTGTCCGAGAGAATGGCTAAGCACTTTTCATGCTCTATCAGAGCGTCCCTTGCGGAAGTAACACATTCACCGCAAAAAACCGAACTGCCAGACTTGTCTGGGGGAATGCCACGGTAGATAAGGGTGAGCATTGACAAACTAGTAACACGATCCGCACGCCAAAGAAGCTCATTCAGCCCGACACCGAGCATGCGAGATCTCGTTTCGTGGTATTTTCTCTAATAAAAGGTTGAGTTAACGCAAGGCTTTTACTCGACGAAAAATTCACTTGCGAGAATACGTGTGAGGGGTACAGGCATTACACACCTGCAAATCATCTGAAGCTTGGATGAGTCTTCTAGCCTCGGCGGCTATGGCTCTAGCTCGAGGCGTTCGAACACTCTCAGGTTGCGCAAGAGACGTCGGGCTGTATATGTCGTCAAAAATGCGCCCTTGTAGGGCTGACATTCCAATCCAGACCGGGAAGATGTCGCTCCACCATGAGTCAGATGAGAGTTCGTTGCTGATCCTTGGGAGAGTGATGTCACTGTCGCGAATGGTAGAGGAACGACCCATTCGAAGAGCTAGGACCTTTTCAATTGTATAAATTAGCCAAAAGAGCCACATCTTGTATCGTCTTGAGTCGGGCGTCTCGGCGTGTAGGGAAACAGCGCTGTGGAGGCCGAGCGCCTGCGTCTGATGGGATGCCATGCATATGAATGTCCATGCTGCCGAAGATTTACACTTCTGGAGACAGTAGAGGCCCTAAGTCATGTTTAGTTGATCGGTATTAGCGACCAAAATTGTTGGTCTAACTCACTGCCATGCTCAATGCATAAGCATTATCTAGTGTTGTCGGTAAGTGAAACGGGAGCCTGGAAAGAACCGTCTCAAGGTTATCTCTGCACAAGGTGGCCTGTTTATTATAGTCTTGCTTGAGGCCCTGGTCAGGCACTACATTGGCGCATTCGAGAAACAGCCAGTAGAGTCCCGCAAACACGATGACCATCTCTCCCTCAGTGGCAGGCCCGGGCGAACAAACTTTGATGAAATGGGCAGTAAATTGGCCGACTGTTTGAAACTCCATGAACCAGAGGGCCTGGACCCGAGGACTTTCTGGGGCATGATTAGAATGAATTTGTGTTACGTGGTAATTAGCAATTACCTTGAGCCATTCTTAGGCAAGCCAGAGCTTTGTCGACCGAAGGCATGGGAAGCTGCCGCAGACTTGCTCCAGGTGGCAACGGCCTTGCGTTTGGGTAAAGGCTCTCCAGGGTATCCGTCTGCTGCTTCTGAGCGTCAACTGTGTTCCTGAGAGCGTCTAGCACAGAAGTCATTTCGAGTGCGATTTCAGAAGATGGGTTATTATTGACTGCATTCTGGAGAAACTTGGTCGCGAAGACGGCATGTGCGAATAGAGAGGACTCTCCTTCATACTCTGTTTTTGGCGGAACAGTCTGCTTCTCTTGGTTCACCGTAGAACTAGAAGCTGTCGGTGCTGGTATTGCTGCATAAGTGGATGGTGTCGGCCCAAGTGGGTGCGGAGACGGATGGAAATGAGAGGTTCCTGTGGATGGGGATGGTCCATTACTTGACTGTGTATTGGTGAACTGGCTGATTGTATGGTTAAGTTCGTCAAGTCTGCGGGCGATATGATCTATCTTATTCTCACTGTTTTCAGTATTAGTACCGAATAGTTAACACTTTGCATGATTTGTTGTCGTGCCATGAACTAGCGTTTGTTGAGGTAAAGCTTACTAGATACTAGAGATGTGTATGCGCTGTCGCTTTATTCTGAGTTTCTGGCCAGCAGAAAAGATGCATTGTGTCTTAGTCTTGACGCAGTGAGAGCATGGGTACACTCGGTTGCATTTGACCTAACATGACATGAATGTGAGATTTTTCAAGTTGGTACTTGGATGAAATAAAATGGCGTGATGCTCACCTTTCGCTGGCGACAATTTTCACACTAAACAAGTGAAGTCACAATCAGTTAGTGTAGGGCTCAAGGACGGCTTATGGCCATTGATCATACAGCATAGGACTCTGCGGCAAAATTCTCTTGCTCGAGTCGGTCTTCGGGGCGTGAAAAGGACTCTTCTTGTAGAATCATGTCGTCATCTTGATCCATATTCCACAACGCACTGCGGCAATGGTCCGATGCAACGGAGAGGATCTCAGACAGCCAGCCAGGGACTTGGCAGGGTTCATGCACAATGAGATGGATACCGGTAAATGTAAGCCAGCTGTGGGACAGGCGGATAAGACGAATAATAGGACGAGAATAGAAGTGCAGCACTGGCTTTTTGGCAACCGGGACGAGCATGTGTGCGGGTGCGTGTGTGTGAGTTTCTACTCCAACTTATGCGCGCATTTCGGGACCCTTTGGCTCCGTGATTTTACGACTCGGTACTTCGTCCATGCTCCATCCAGTACTTGCTGGGGGTTTAGTTTATAATTACTAACTTAAGAAGTTCTTGGTTGTGGGGGCTTGGCCCCAACATCAGCCAATATCCTTGGAATATGAGATTTGCTGCCCACTTAACCCGGAGCTCGGGGGTCAAGATCCGCAGCCACGCCACCATTGATAACGTCTTTTGAGTGCCTCGGACGCGGACTCTTGGCGTCCGCCTCCGAACCTTGATCCACAGCTTATTCCTTTTTGGACATAGGACCGTTGCTAAGAATTTTTATCAATCAGGAGGTTTTACCGGGATATCCACAAATTAGTCCATGGAGGGTCCACGAGCGGGAAAAACCACCCAAATAAATAATGAAACACCTTTCTTTACAGGGTTTTTGCCGTTGCGTCGTTTTTTCCCTGGTTTCTTCGTTTTCCATGGGTGTTGGTTGTGCTGCTGATAATCTCCTCCGAATCTGATAACTTTTTAGTTCAGGCCTAATCAGCTGTTTCTTTATACATCGACTAACACAGGTTTGACGGTTCAACGCAACAGCCGACGCCATGGGCACTGCGTCTTTCTCGGAAAAGGCAGAGGTCACCCCCTCAAGGCCAAACTCGCACCACAAAGAAGAAGGCCCTCGAAGTGATGAAAGCCACAAAGAAGAAGGCCCTCGAAGTGATGAAAGCCACAAAAGTGACGAGAGCCACCAAGGCGACGTGAATCAAGAAAACGAAGAGAACTCCAAGGATGACGCGCCAAACCCATTTTTCGTTCGTTTGCCCCGTCGTTGGGTCCAATCTTGGAGTCATGCTAACCTCGGCATCGTGAATTCTAGAGAGTGTTCCGATATGGCAACACCAAGTTGTATCTTCTCGAAGGTATTGCAATGGTTGCTGCCATTACCTCAGGTGTGGCACTCGCCATGGTCAATGTCGTCTTGGGACGCTTCATCACAATTCTCAATGATTTCAACACATCCGACTCCATTCCGGACAACTTCATGTCGGCCGTCCGGACAACTGCGTAGGTCTTTCCTATTTTTATCACATATTCTTCCGTCTGAATTCTCATTATCATCAGTCTTTATTTTGTCTACATTGGAATCGTGCGGTTCGCTGCCACCTACGTCTACGCTGCTCTCATGACCTATGTCGGCCACCACTTGACGAGAAACGTCAGGCATGAGTATCTCAAGGCTGCACTGAGCCAGGAGACTGGATTCTTCGACAAAGGCATGGCAGGCTCTATTGCTATGCAGGCCACTTCCAACGGCAAACTCATCCAGTCTGGTATTGCTGAGAAGCTTGGCCTTGTTGTTCAGGCTCTTGCTACCTTTATTGCGGCTTTTATCATCGCCTTTATCAGCCAGTGGAAGCTCACACTCATCATCATTTGTCTCATCCCCACCCTCATTATTCTCGTCATCGGTCTGTCGATCCCAGACGCAATTATCGAGACCAACATGCTTCAGACGTACGCGCAGGCCGGTAGCTACGCGGAAAGCATTTTCGGTGGAATCCGAACCGTTCATGCTTTCAATCTTCGACCACGAATTGTCGCAAAGTATGAAACCTATCTCAAGGAAGCCTTTACCGAAGGCATGAAAAAGAACTTGCTCTACGGCTTCATTTTCGGCGTGGAGTATTTTGTCATTTTTGGCGGCATGGGCCTCGCATTTTGGCAAGGGATCACCATGATTCACCGTGGTGAGGTGCCCAACATCGGAACCGTTTTCACGTGAGTTAGTTTCTTCTCCATTCCTAATGAGGTCACTGACATATTCGTAGTGTGCTCTTCTCTGTCATCATTGCTTCTACTACCATTTCCACTGTTGCTCCCCATACTGTAGCTTTTAGCCGGGCATCGTCGGCTGCTGCAGAGCTATTCACGCTGATCGACAGAGAATCCGAAATCAATCCTTTTGACGAATCTGGAGAAACACCGGACAACACGAAGGGGGTTATCGATGTGGAAGGAATCGAATTCAGCTATCCGTCTCGCCCCGATGTCACTGTTCTGGAAAACTTCACCCTCAATGTTCCTGCTGGCAAAGTCACAGCTCTTGTTGTAAGTGCTAAACTAACTTTTAGAAGCTAAGGAATGTCACTAACAAAATCAAGGGTCCAAGTGGTTCAGGAAAGAGTACTATAATCGGTCTCCTTGAACGATGGTATAACCCGACGAAAGGCAGCATCAAGTTGGATGGCCGTGACATAAAGGACATCAACCTGAGGTGGCTTCGTACGAACGTTCGCCTCGTTCAACAGGTAATTACATCTTGATCGTTGTGTTAGCTCCAGAATGCCTAATTTTCCTAGGAACCTGTTTTGTTCAACGGCACTGTCTTTGAGAATATCGTCAATGGTTTAATCGGAACCCCCTGGCAGGACTCGCCTCGGAAAGAACAGATGAAAAAGGCTGAGGATGCAGCAAGGCTCGCGTTTGCCCATGAATTCATCACAGAGCTTCCACATGGCTACGATACACGAATTGGTGAGAGAGGCGGCCTTCTCTCAGGCGGCCAGAAGCAGAGGATTGCTATTGCGCGAAGTATCATTTCTGAGCCCAAGATTTTGTTGCTTGACGAGGCCACCAGTGCTTTGGACCCTCACGCCGAAGGCATCGTTCAAAAGGCCCTTGACAGCGCTTCCAAGAATCGTACCACGATTGTTATTGCGCACAAACTCGCCACCATCCGGAATGCTGATAACATTGTAGTCATGTCCAAGGGTAAAATTACCGAGCAAGGTATTCATAACGAGCTTGTGGCCAAGGGCGGCGTGTACGCTACACTGGTCAAGGCTCAAGATTTGTCCCCCGACAAGACAGTCAGAGAACAGCAGGAATTAGATGAAGAAGTGACAAAGGAACACCCCCTTGAGCAATTCCAATCCCTAGCCAAGGTCCAAACTGCTGAAGCAAATCAACTTACCTTGCTGAAAAACAGAGAAGACCACGATTTGTATAAGAAGAGGGGACTTATTCACAGCATCTGGAAACTTGCGTCTGAAACCCCGGAGCTTAAATACTGGTACTTGATCACATTGATAGCTTGTACTGGAGGAGGTAGGTTTCACGTGCCGTTCGCTATTCCGACATCATGAAGAAATGATGTTAGTACGTATCACTAACCAACAAAACAGCTGCTCTTTATCCTGGACAGGCCTTGCTTCTTGGAAAAATCATGGATGTTTTTACCGCCTCGGATATGGTCAAGAAAGGCAACTTCATCTCCTTGATGTTCTTCGTTATGGCTATTGGATGTCTTGTTGTCTACTTTGTTCTCGGGTGGTCAACAAATGTCATTGCACAGGTAAGTTGGTCGAATCTACCAAATCGGAGATGGTTTCTTTGGCTCATATTCACTGTGTTAGACTCTGAGCTTGAAATGCCGCAAAGAAATGTTCGATTACATTTTACGCCAAGACCTGCGATTTTTTGATCGACCGGAGAACACGGTGGGAGCGCTGATCAGCCACCTGGATTCCTACCCACAAGCAATTCTGGAGCTCATTGGCTTCAATGTAGCCCTCATCCTGCTTGGCGTTATTAATGTTATTGCCTCCAGTGTTTTGGCACTGATCGTCGCTTGGAAGTTGGCTGTTGTGGCCGTCTTCGCTGGTGTGCCGCCTGTGTTACTGGCAGGTTACCTGCGAGTGCGCCTGGAAACCAAGATGGACTCGGACATGGGGAAGCGTTTCTCTGCCAGCGCTTCCATTGCCTCTGAGGCAGTTACAGCTATCCGCACCGTCTCATCCCTGGCTATCGAGAAGAGCGTGCTGCTTAGGTATACGAACGAACTGGATGCAGCCATTCATCAGACAGTCCCACCCATGTTTCAAATGATGGTTTGGTTCGCTTTCACACAGGCTGTAGAGTATTTCATTCTCGCGCTTGGTTTCTGGTGAGCATCTACTGCGTAAGATGTCTTGATAGTAGACCAGCTAACGGAATTTTGTAGGTGGGGTTCTAAGCTTATGGACAATGGAGAAATCAGCTTCTACCAGTTCATGGTCTCCTTTATGGGCGTCTACTTTTCCGCCCAGGCTACCGGTCAGGTATTTCAGTTTGCAAACAGTAAGCCCCTACGAAACCAAGTTTATACTGGTGTTTGTCCGCTAACCGCCAATTAAAGGCTTCACAAAGGCCAACCAAGCTGCAAACTACTACTTCTGGCTCACCGAGCTCGAGCCGACCGTCCGCGAGACAGATGAAAACCAAGACAAAGGCCCCGAGAAATCCTGCAGCTCGTATAACTTCCAGAATGTTCAATTCACATATCCTTTGGCCCCTGACAACCGCGTTTTGAAGGGGGTGTCTCTCGATGTATGTACAGGTGGTTGACTAGTTGAGAGAGGGGTCGAAACTGACGTGCCTTACAGATTCATAGCGGCGAGTTCGTAGCTTTCGTCGGTGCTTCCGGTTGCGGCAAAAGCACCATGATATCCCTGCTTGAGCGTTTCTATGACCCGATAAGTGGAAGCATCGTTATCGACGGATCAACTCCCCTTTCGTCGCTCAACCCACGGCTCTACCGAAACCGTGTGGCACTCGTGCAGCAAGAGCCTACCCTATTCCCAGGAACTATTCGTGAAAACATTTCTCAGGGAAAGGACATCGGTGCATCTGATTCTGTCTCTGACGACGTCCTGGAGGAAGCGTGCCGTGCCGCAAATGCTTGGGACTTTGTCGTTTCACTGCCTGAGGGACTGAACACTCCTTGCGGTACAAGCGGGAGCCAGCTCTCTGGCGGACAGCGTCAGCGTATCGCCATTGCGCGAGCACTAATTCGAAAACCAAGCGTGATCTTGCTGGACGAGGCCACCAGTGCTCTGGACACTGAGTCTGAACGAGTGGTTCAGGCAGCTCTGATGGAGGCGGCTTCCACGGGGGATCGCATCACCATTGCCGTTGCACATCGACTATCTACTATTCGAGAAGCGAACCGCATTTTCGTTTTTTACGGGGGCAGGATTGTGGAGGCGGGAACACATACAGAGCTTATTGAGAAGGGCGCTATTTATGCAAAAATGTGCGAAGCGCAAAAGCTGGATCAGGGCGTGTGAAATTGCTGGGATATTCAACATATGGGTTTTGGATTGTAATGGAAGGCGTTCTCCGCGTGCACTAAATTAGATATCCCTCTAGATAGGAAATTGGATGTAATGGACGTTGCTATTACTGTTGTCGCGAGAAAAACAGTCATGCTCTGACTGGTGTCATCATGAGGCGTAGCTCTCGACCGATTTGGTCTATAGTTACAGGCGAATGCAGGTCATAATGCCTTGAGAATACGTATAGTTCGCCGCCTGGAACAACCGAAACTAGGTAATATATCACAGGAAAAACACACACACTTATAACAACATTTGCAGGTATATCTAGTTTAAATAAGCGTTTTAACCAACCACTCCTTCATAGTTACTCGCTGACTGTTAGCCTCTTCTTGTCCCATGTTAATGATGTATCTCGAAACAAAGCGACCACTGCATGAAATTACGACTTAGAAAACATCAACGAGGTTAATAACTATACCTGGAACGATAGGACAAGTCACACATCATGCCAGTAGGCGAATGGGAGGGGTACACATTGCCGCAAGGCCAGTAAATACGTGCATCACTCAATAGCCTCGTCGAAAGGTAGAGTCGGTAGCATTAAGGCAAGCGCTCTGGTATCTAGATGCCAGTCCTGTATCACTTCACCTGCTCGCTTTGGCGCTTAATATCCGCCTCCCACTCCGTCAACAAACCCATAATCTCTACTGAGTGAGACCAGCTTGGTGATGGACGTTGCGCTTCTTTTACACCCGCGGCCAAGCACTCCTCTACACGCCTCACCTGACAGCCAAAGGCGTCAAGTTTCGCAGGAACAACGATCTCCTCGATGGATCCACCGTAGGTCTTGATTTCCATGATGTTATTCCCGGCCACCGGCAGCCACGGGTTTGTCTTGAACCTGAGGGATGCTTTATCGCCCTGAATGGTCAAGGCAAAGTCGTTTCCGAAGCTATCTGTCGATTGGATGTTCCCCAAGACACCATTCCCGAACCGAACGGTTAGAGCAGCGTCTCGCACATGAACAGTCCCCTCTGTCGCCACATTTCCTAGGCCACAAACTTGCCTTGTCTGAAAGGCGTCGGAGCCAAAGGCCGTTTCCATGATGAAGTGCAACAAAGAAACCGGATAGCATCCGAGATTGTATATGGTTCCCATACCCATCGGGTTGGCTTTTCGCCAGATGTTGGCGGCGTAGTAACCAGATACTCCGGAAATTCGTCCGAGGATGCCAGAGCGAATGATCTCAGCCAACTTGTCCATCAACGGGTGGCACAAATACATCAATCCTTCGAGGAAGAAAACGTTGGCTTGTCGTACCGCCTCAATCATGGCTTTCGAGTCTTCCACGGTAGTAGCTAGTGACTTCTCTGAAAGAATTGGCTTGCCACGCCTCGCCGCCGCAATCGTAGCCGGGGCGTGCATATGGCTGGGCAAGCCGATGTAAACTACATCCACATCTGGATCATCGAGAAGCTCCTCGATTGTTTGATATTTCTTTGCTATGCTGTGCTTGTCCGCAAACAGGCCCAGGCGCGTCGCGTCACGTCCAAAGACGGCTTCGATGCGTGAGCCGGGACTCTCCGCTATGGCTGTAGCCACCACGTTGGAGATGAAGCTTGTTCCCAGGATACCCCAGCGCAGCATTTTGGCGATGTCTGTTAGAGAATGGCCCAAAATTATTCATTCGAACTGAAGGTCAAATCTCGGTGAGAAGTTCGCTACCCCGCTAATTTATTGGGTCTCACAAAACCCATGACGGTGCTCGGCGATGGCCGGTGGTAACCGAGCGCTGTGCAATGATCCTAATGGAGAATCGAAGACGAAAGAAAGCTTGGTACGAACACAGAGATAAATAATATCACATGTCGGGTTCAATTACAAGCCAACAAGCACAAAAAGACAAAGCCGCTTATAAACACAGAATATACCTCGTGAATCCGCAACTTCAGTACTCCTTAGTCCCTCGTTACATATCGGAAGTCGGCATTATCATAATTTTCAGTCAGAGCCAGATAGGCCCATCTCTCTAATTGAGATCACGTTAACCTTTCTCATCTCTTCCCCTAGTCGTGGCTCGTAATCTGAGACACAATACCCTATGTGAAAATGGACCAGGTTAAGTTACCTGGGCATCATTCTTTGCAAGCGCACCTCGTCGGAGGAACTTTTATTGTTCCCGCTGACATGCCCAGCTAGATATGTGTAGTCAAAGCTTGTGCAGTAGCTCTAGTATATGTGACCTGCAAGGGCCGTTAGAGTGCACCAGTTTTGGCTCTCATGTTATTCCTTTCCTATATATCTCATCAAGGAAGCAGTGTGATGATGGCATAAATGATAGGCAGTTATCCTCTCTGAAGAAGAACTGGCTTTTCAATCGTCGCATTTCTTCTAGCATGTTCTATGGCCTGAGACAACATTGATTCGATGCTGTATCAAAACCTGTACAACTTCCAAAACAGGACATAAAGGTAACAATAATACACTCAGTCCCTCTCGAGCCCCCGCATCGCGTCTCAAAACTAATGCAGAAGGTCTGTCCACGAGTCAGGCTTCTTTCAGTTGGAGTGTCATACTGCAGCTCCCTATTCTTCGAGAACGATCGACGTGCGCTCTCCAAACATTGGGTGAAGAACACACCATGAAACCAAATGCCTCAAGAATCCGCCTACACCTAGATTGCGTAATCCCCCTCTTAGTGCGACCATTCGGATGACCGCGTCGGCATGGAGGCGAGAAGTTTCCAAATTCCCACAGAGGAACTACACGTGGCTGTGTTAATGAAACTTGACTCTGAGAGGACAAGTCCAGCAAAGAAATATACCTCGTCTGAAGACATGATTAAAGCTTTCGCAATTGTAGCATCACTAGCCGACGTTCCTTCTGCAATGACGGCTTCGTTGGTCGATCTGATACACACTCCCTTGTATAGTAATGCCATCCGCAGGTAGTCGTCGCTCACACCTGGACAAGACATCATCAGATGGCGACATGCTGCGAGAAGAAGGCCGCAGAGGAGGCCAACATCCGATAGTGCCATGGGTAGCCAGTGTAGTTTCATTCCAACAAGGAAAAGGGACTCGGCATCACCATGGTCACAAAAAGAGTGTGCGGTAGGAATGACAACGGTAATATCTGACACCCAAAATCAGCGTCATATTCGCGAAGTGTCGTACTTTAGATTACCGCTCATCGTACAATGATCGATGAGGAAGTGCTCCCTCTCCGTGACTGGCCTTGCAAAGCTTTGAAACGGATCCTTGCGGCTAGAGCTGAGCACTCCAGCGGGTGCAGGTAGCGACCCATGGAAGTGAGCAGACCCTTCTCCTTGTATTTGGGCTCCAGGCTGAGCGGCCGGGCTATGGCGGCGGTTAATGGTCGCCTTTTGGAGGCTAGAATTGTCGCAATCGTTAGTCTGTATGGCGGACTGTTTGTGCTGTGCGTCGTGCCTGTGACGACTTGCGTGGACGTCTTTTGCGGCATGGGAGCGGATCCTCTTCTTTGCTTCGATAGAGACGACATCACGAGGATGTGACGCGTTGATGAATCGTACTGCCACTTTCCTGTAAGAATTGTTCGTCTGAGAGCCAGAAATTTGATGAGCTTCTGTTCTTGGCTCATTATGAGCACGGCTATGCCCTGACATGTGTTTCCAGCGGCGGACCTGCATGATGAGCTGTGGCTGAATTTGCCCCCGTGACAGCTGATTAGCTCTTTATCGTGAAAATCTCCGTATTGAGAAGTTGTAAATATCAGCGGCTCTCTTTTTTACATGTCTATATCATAGGTAATTGTGTTGACTAAAAGGAAAATGTGACAGAATTTGTCAGCATTTAATTAGGCCTTATGGAACACGCCGGCTGTGTCTACACATTCCCAAATCGGAAATTTTCAAGGCGAGCTAGAATCCCAAGTCTACCAAAATCTGGTCCTGTTGCTCTTGCAGTCGAAATCCCCTCAAGGTAATGATTTTGCGTCGGCGGAGTTATCGAGGCTAGTCCGCTGGCCATCCGTCCATCGGACCATGGTTCCCACCAAGATTTTGTTTCTCAACGTCAGGTTGCGGAGTTGATTGCTAATCCGCCCAGATGATCGACGATATTGTTGATAGATTGAAGCCCTTGCTGTGCTCTGGGTAACAGAATGTCCAGGTCAGGTCCCAGGCAAGGCGGTGTCTCCTAGATGACAAGCAGAAGAGAATGGCAGTAGCGACGAGTATAAGGTCACCGTGATTCCTACTCCTCTCATCTCTATTTGCCAAATCTCATCACTGAGATTTCTCTTCATTGACTAAGATCCATCCTCAACATGTCTGAATCAAGCAACGTCCTTCCAAGAGGCTCAACCGTCTTAGTCACTGGTCTGACAGGCTATATTGCAACGCATATAGCGCAAGAGCTATTAGATCGTGGCTACAAGGTCCGTGGGACAGTCCGCGACTTATCTAAGGCCTCCTGGCTCAAAGGTGAGCTGTTCTCAGCTCACCATATCGCTGGCAATCTTGAGCTCGCCGAGGTGCCGGACCTCGCAGCCCCCGACGCCTTCAATGACTCCGTCAAGAATGTTGCCGCCGTAGCCCACGTTGCTACCATCACCAGTCTCGATCCGAACCCGAATAATGTTGTCCCACAGACTGTCGAAGGAGTGACCTCGCTGCTCCGAGCTGCCGCTGCCACGCCATCTGTCCTCCGTGTTGTTTACACATCTACAGCAGCTGCGGCTTTCATGCCTCAACCCGGTGCGCAGGGGCTTATCGGCCGTGACTCTTGGAACGACGTTGTCGTGCAAGCAGCCTGGGCTCCGCCACCGTATGAGAGCTCCCGTGCGCTTGTGACATACATGGCCAGCAAAGTTGAAGCAGAAAAGGCAGTCTGGAGATTCGTGGAGGAAGAGAAGCCTGGATTCACGATGAACGTTGTCAGTCCATTCACAACAATTGGGCAGGTGCTACACCCAAGTCATGTGAAGGGCACAGTAGGTTGGGTTGAGCAGCTGTGGAAGGGCGATACGAGCCAGCTTGGCATGTTACCTGCAGGTAAGTGTGCTGTCTGTTTCATTTAGGATACAGCAAAGGGCCTGGGCTAACATGGTGCAGCATTTTATGTCAATGTCAAGGACGTAGCCGTCTTGCACGTCGCTGCTCTTATTGACCTGCAAATCAAAGAGGAGCGAATTCAGGCTTGGGCCGTGCCCTTCAATTGGAATGACGTTCTATCCATTCTGCGACGATTATACCCAGAGCGTCAATTTGTTGACGATTTGCCGGGGATGGGCAAAATACTCGCCATAGCGGATGGCAGTCTCGCTCGACGGCTTTTGAAGCAATGGGCCCAACAGAATGACTGGATAGGTCTCGAGGATGGAATCCGTGAGACAGTAGAGAGTTTCTTGAGAGCTTGTAAGCGATCGCTAACCGCCGTATTCAACAACGGTGGTGAGCAGTATTGAGAGGGGGGACTTTTATATTCTAGTTAACTTTATAGGTACAAAGGACTGACAACCTGATCTAACTGGTTAGAGCCATCTTCGTCTTGTCTTGCAATAGTAAATATAAAATCCCGGGAGGCCAGGCATGACATGACGAGCATGTCTTTCTCTTAAATTGATCGAAAAGTTGTCCATGCGCAGCCTCAGCCCTGGCATCTCTGAGTCTCACCCGAGTGTATTTACGTCTTTTTGAAAACTCTCTATAGTGATTACAAGGTTAAATAGTTACGAGAACTTTTGTCATATGTAACAACAGAATAAACCATCTCCCTCACCTCATACACCCCCATCATGGCGTCGATTTCCGACCCCAGTAACTGTCTCGTATTTTCAGCAACAAGCACTCATATGACTTTCCTACACACTATAACTCGTTCCCATAAATTTATCCAGCCCAGGGTTACCATTTTTGAACCAGAATTCCGAGTGAAGAATGGTGAGAATAATGGACATAATCACCATTGGAATACTGTCGAGAGCAAAAAATACACCCTCTTTTGACGCAAGCGGGCCGTTGAAACCGCCGCTCAATTCGGCTGCTCGCCAAGAAGAACGAATGAAAAGGCATGCAGAAGCTATTGCCGATCCTATATTGATGACCCAGTCAGCAAGAGTTTGAAGAGGGCATGTGAGTCAATATACCAAG
This sequence comes from Mariannaea elegans, assembly GCA_930272665.1. Classification (NCBI taxonomy): domain Eukaryota; kingdom Fungi; phylum Ascomycota; class Sordariomycetes; order Hypocreales; family Nectriaceae; genus Mariannaea; species Mariannaea elegans. The sequence goes on from CAKNEU010000087.1 coordinate 34,800, forward strand.
CATAAAGAGTTGTCTCCCTTGAAGGAATATTTGTTTCTTCGCTCGATGATATACGATTGCGAGAATGATGCAGAATATCATCGTAAATAAAACCTGTAATCCAAGTCCAGCAATCATGAGGTCAACGCCGATAGGATTGTCGGCATATATGGCGGCAAGAGATCCGCCACAGCCAATAAAACAAAGACAAATAAAATCTCCAAGGATGAAAAGAGTAGCAAATATTTTGGGGCTAATGTGTGTGAACCGGGCGGATGAATAGTGTCGCTGGAGGGTACTGATACCGAGATACAATGCGGATGACAAAAACGTAGGGCCTAGAGTAAGACCAATGATGTACCTGTCGGCCCAAGGTAATGTCAGAAACCATTTTGAAAGACCAAGTAGTAATATCTTCGCCCTCACATAATATATCCGTTCTTGTTTGCTGAACTGTGCGAGAGCTGAACCTTGGCAACGTATCCCAGGAGTTCTAACAAGATCCCCCCAATCATCCCAATGGAATACCCATAGAAGCGCCAAAATCGGATAGCGAGGAGGCATTGCGCAAGTAAAAGAATCACATAGATGGCGAGAAATATGGCGTTTGGAGCATAGACGGGCTTAAAGCTAATAGCCCCGATTCCGTTCGGCGAGACAGTGCTCGTATCATTGCTCATGGTTGGATGAGGATGGATTCGACGTCGACAGTTTTAATTCCACAGAGAGAAGTACGGGTTTTGAGCAGAAAAAATAAAATAAATAACCAGAGATGCCGAAGTTGCCTTCATACCAATTATTAAGGGTTGAGACTTTTATTTATTGTACACGCCTTTTACTACCTCGCAAGTAGATGTGCAACTTGACGGCGCTTAGAAATTCCCGCGATTCTCCCGTTTAATCTCCGTGGCGGCGGCTGTCTTGCTTGGAATGAATGGCTTGTTACCCCGCAGAATCGCCGTCAAGGTTCCGTAACTTGGAATTCCCTTCAACCACACAAAGCAAGCTTCACCGGGACATTCATCCCCTGAAGACGGAGATTATTTGGCCCTGAGAGGATATACAATTATGCGCTTGAAAAGGGGAGTTGAGCGAGCGTCATGCGACTTTTGCCATCGACGGAAGATCAAATGCGATCGCTTATCCCGTGCCAGACAAGGAGACGCTTCTTGTTCGCATTGTTCCTTACGCCTGTTGGAGTGTCGTCTTGACGATTCTGACGATATACGAATTCGCAGGCGACGGCAAACAAACTCCCAGAGTGATGTCGTGGGCGCGATGGTACAAGAGCAGCCCGAAGCTGTCATCGAGCGAGCGCCAGTCAATCAAAATAATACCGAGACCACAATTCATTCACCTCTCGGTGGTCATTTGGTGGATCCTGAACCACAACAAGCTTCTATGTTATTTCCAGAATCCGAATTTACCTCTATTTTGCCATCGCAGATTGTTAATGCTGCCATACCATTGCCGGGCCAAAATCTCGACATTCTATCCTTGGGTTCGCCGTTCGAACTCAGCTCTAGCAGTTTACTTTTCCTTGATCAAATATTCATGAGAGACGACCAACTTGAAGGATTGAGCGCTATGCCACAAGAAACTTCCGGCCAATTCGACGTACCTGTTGCCGAGGAGCACAGCAGCGACACCACACCAGCCCAGCTGGCGAAAGATTCTAGCTTCGATGATGCAGGTCGCCGGCACCCTTGGATGGCATGTAATCTTGACCAGGGTACTTTTACTACGGCGCTGCAGGCATATTTCAACTTTTCAGCGCTCTGCCTACCTATAATCTACGAGGACGCATTCTGGCAAGACTATCATGCGGGTCGGTGTAGCCATTCACTTGTATATGCTATTGCATGCTGTGGCATGCCCTTCACAACTTTAGTGGACAAGTGGGACATCCAACAGCGCCTTGCTCATCAGTTTAGAGAGGCTTTCTTTGAGGCTCGACACGAAATGGATTCCCAACAGCACATTCGCCTCGATGATCTTGAGGCATTAGCTCTCATGGTCGACTTCGAGTATGAAGATGCTCATGGCTCATCAATCCATTCGCACCTGGAAGCCCTATTCCTGAAACACGACTCCCTTGTCTTGTTGGCGCTGCAATCTCAGATACGTGATGGAGATTCCACGGATTCGGATCCATCGGCGATGCTTGCACGAGCTAGTGAGCGCCGGTCCTTGCTTTTCTGGCATGTGTATGGACTTGACGCGTTTTACAATCTCGATAAAAATAGCATCTCTCGTATCCAAGACAGTGACATTGACTTCAATAGGAATGTCACAAGCCACAAAGCCGGAAGCTACCTCGATACAATACTAGCTCTGGCCTTCATCGCCCGCAGAATTGTGCAAGCCCTTTGCAGTACAACAGCGAGACGGAAAGGGATCGAACCCAACGACTTGCTTTCGCTCTATGAGCAACTCGACCATTGGCGCAATAATTTATGCCCATCACACTTGCAGAGACAGAGAGACAAGACAACCCAGGTAGCGCTGGAGGCCATCGATAATATTCCTAGTTCAACCCAGGCAAGCAACCAGTCACAACTGCACCGAGCAGCTGTATGGCTCTTGGAGATTAACTGCTACATGCAAATAGAGAACTATGTCACTCTATACGGCATTCGAAATGGAACCAGCTTGGAGGGTGAGATGGTGGCCCTGCGTGTCGAGCACGAGGCATTACGAGCCGTTCACGATGCTGTCGAGGTCGCTCATTGGAACGAACTGTTGAGAAAAAAGGGACAGGGCGCGGGATATCACTCTTTAACGGACCTTAACCCAAATATGCTGCGCAATATTTGTGCCGGGACCTGTTTTTGGACTTGTCTTCGAGGCGATGAGCTCCTTCATCGCGATGCTTCAGCCGTGACACCGCTGGGACCTGTTCCGGGTCGAAAAGCGGAGCAAACTGAAAAGGATCTGAAAAGGCAACGCATTTGCGATTACATCAAGGTTGCCGATACCCTGCGGGCTGCTGTTGCGACGGCGGTGTCTCATAGAGACACCAAGCAGGTACTTGAGCGGGTGGACAAGCAGCTTACAGCCTTCAAAGAGAGAGCAAAAGATGTTTAAAGGAGCGTATTAATTACTGTACAATAGCTGAATAAGTTAACAAGTCGTGGTATTCGTGTCAGAATGGGCAGATATTGTACCGCCTATCCTAGTCATTAAGGCACTATCCTTTCTTAGCCACTACAGCATGCTTTGTTTATCCACTATCCCACTTTGTTCTGGAAAAATGGATGACATTCACGAACAAACTCATCTTCTTCCTCCTGGCAGTTACTACCGCCTGTAATATGGAAACAAAAACAGCCGCAGAGGAGATGGTTAGGTTCGACATCGTTCAGATCAAACCCACTGAAGCCCAGTTGCCTAGCAACGAAAAGAATAGCTGTTGCTCGTACTGAAAGTGAGCTGGTGGAATTTAGTGCACGTTGTTCGCTCTGGTATTTCATGTCATTAGGTGGCTTCTCTATTTCGCGTTCTATATAAAGTCAAAATCTATGTAGTAATCATAAGTGAGATGAGTCCTCAATCCAAAACTCCGTATAGTAATTACAAGTGGAACGAGTCCTCCTTGATCTTTGCAATCATCAACTGACCAATGGCACCGTCTACCTTGCTGAACATGGCCACCACAGCTTCCCGTAGCGGAGCAGGGACGTCTCCTAAAGTACCAGTGACGGCGGCAATCCACTCAGTCTTCTCTTTCTCGTCAAACACCCTTCTCCAGAGCTCTCGGGGCTGTATATAATCCTCATCGTCCACAGGAATCTCATTCAAGCCTAGTGTAGCAGTAGGTGCCACCCGCTCGAGATGTCGAATTTGAGTGATGGACTGTGTAGGGACGCCAGGGCTCAGCGTGCTGCGAACGTAGTTGGGGTCGCCGCCGTAGTTTTTGGTGACTGTGATACCATCACGCTCATACGGGGCATAGACAGGAACAATGGGGCGGTTGGAAGGCAGTTGCGCGTAGTTTACGCCGAGGCGGTAACGTTGGGCATCGGGGTAGGCGAACATACGGGCCTGCAACACTGCAGATAGTTAGCACCTTGTGCGCAATTGAACGTCCAACAAGTAAAACTCACTCGGATCCGGTGTCATGGCGACGCCGGGGACCATGTTAGATGGGGAGAACGCGGCCTGTTCAATTTCGGCGAACCAGTTGCTGGGCTAGAGTTTTTTTTGGCATGGTTAGCGGCAGATTTCGTTCCCATATGATAACTGGAGCCTTACGTTCTTGTTAAGTGTCATCTTGCCAACCTCAATCAAGGGGAAATCCTTGTGTGACCAGACTTTTGTAATGTCGAATAGGGCCCGACCAAAGGTCTCAGCCTGTTCGGGTTCCATCACTTGGATGTACAGTTTCCAGACCGGATATTCGCCTCGGGCAATGGCATTCCAAAGATCCTCGTGGTGATGGTCGGCGTTCGCACCAGCCATCTTTTCGGCTTCCTCAGCAGAATCAAAATGGGTCGATCCATTTTCTGGACGGAAATGGAACTTGCAATATCGGAAGTTGCCGTTGCTGTCGACCAGCTTGAAGGTGTGGACTCCAAAGCCGGTGACTCGACGGATGGAATCTGGCAGACAACGGGTGCCAAAGAGGTGCATCAATGCGTGCACACTTTCCGGCTGGTTCACGTGAAAGTCCCAGAACTAGGAAAATTAGAATCCGGTGAATAAGAAGCGGAAAAAGGCCAACTGCTCACCATTGTCCAATCCGGCCGATTAGTAGCAGGATGCTTCTTGTGACTTCGATTTAGAGAGGGGAAGCGAACCGGATCACGGACGAAGAATACAGGCTTTAAACGTTAGAACTTGAGTCAAAATAGACGATTTGGGGTAACCTTGTACGTACAATGTGGTTGCCAACAATGTCATGGTTACCTTCTTCTGTGAAGAACTTGACGGAGAAGCCTCGCACATCACGAACTGTGTCAGCACTGCCTTTCTCACCACCAGTGGTGCTGAGGCGGAAGAGTAATGGTGTTTTCTTCCCAACTGTGTTCAAGAACTTGGCACAAGTCAATTTGGCAATGTCTTTGTTGGTGACTTCGAATTCACCCCAGGCACCCACTGCCTTGGCATGAACAACCCTGTGCAAAAGGTTAGATAAACTCAGGATCCAGAAACTAGTTATATAGCCTGAGGCTCATACATGCCTTTCTGGAATGCGCTCTCTGTTGAAATGCGCGAGGGTCTCGAGAAGAAGCGTATCTCCCAGTGTGGTGAGGCCACCGGCGCCAAACATGGGCAAGGTCGTGCTGACAGCAGGATCTTGAAGGGGCTGGCCTATTATTCCATATCAGAATAAGTATGCGACGGTCAGGTTGTCACAGAAAACGCACCTTCAGCCAGGGTGTAGGTAGGGTTCGACATGGTTTCCTTCTACTGGAGGTTTGTCTAATATAGAGATTAAGAAAGTGGAAGATCAATTGGCAGTATTGAGCATGTGGTAGGGACAAGACTGAAGTTACGGTATTATTTACTATGGATATATATACTTTAAATTTTTTTTATCTCTACTCACAGACGAAGATAAACACACACAGCTGTTGATGTTGTGTGAAGCTGTTGTGGGAAGTTGAGATTGGATGCCGAATTACCGCCGATGGATAATTCGGAATGAAAAAAAAATAAACTATTGAGCTGTGGGGATGCCGAAAGCCATTGTAATGACGTAGCTTGTCGAGATTGAATATTCTGCGTCAATTATTGCGACTGGGCTGTCAATTGGGTATTCTACGCCAAATTCGCAATCGCGCTTCAATCGATTTTTTTCGCCGGATCAATTAATGCCGGATGACGTAGTGCGGCTGACCAGCGCCTAAAAATAAGACGCCGGATTAGCCGTGGGTTCGTGGACCGCTTCCGACCGTTGCGGACACCGGCACAATTTTAGTCTGTGAACCATGCGGAGTTAGCTCGGCGCACCTATGCAATGTTTTGAGATGACGATCTGGGCACGGAAATCGGCATTGAGATGCATCTTGGAAGACATCACGGTGAAAAATCGACATCTTGATGAAGAATAAATATCCTGTTGAAGTTCCCTCATAATCTTTCATTCACAGCATCAATCACAACACATCACTTCACACTCATCACTCTCAACTTCAACACTCTCAACTTCACCACTCTCAACTTCACCACTCTCAACTTCACCACTCTCAACTTCACCACTCTCAACTTCACCACTCTCAACCTCACCACTCTCAACTTCAAAACTCTCAACTCCAACTCTCTCAGATTCAAACCTCCCATTCAAAGCCCTCCAATCCAAAACCCTCCTCAATCAAATCAAACTTCAAACCATGGCTTTTGTCGCAAACGGAAACCAGTACGACTTCATCGTCGTCGGCGGTGGCACTGCTGGTAACGCAGTTGCTGGTCGTCTCGCTGAGAACCCCAAGGTCCGTGTCCTCGTCGTTGAGGCCGGTATTCCCAACCCCCAGCAGGTCCCTGAGATCACCACTCCTTCAAAGGCCTTCGGCCTTCGTGGTAGCAAGCACGATTGGGCCTATAAGTCGACTATGATCAAGCGCGACGACTATGAGCGTATCGAGAAGCCCAACACCCGTGGCAAGGCCCTTGGTGGATCTTCCTGCGCCAACTACTTCACCTGGATTCCCGGCTCTAAGCCTACATTTGATGACTGGGAAGAGTTTGGCGGCTCTGAATGGAACTGGGATGGCTGCGTTGACTACCTCCGAAAATGTGCCACCTACCATGACGAGCAGCAGCTGTACCCTGCTGACCTCAAGAAGATTGGCACTGGCGGCCCTATCCAGATCGAACACGCTGATTTGGTCCCTGAGATGAAGCCGTTCCGTGATGCTCTTACTCAGGCCTGGGTTTCCAAGGGCGAGTTCCTGACTGAGGACATCTACGAGGGTGAGATGAGGGGCCTCACCCACTGCGTTGACACCATTCACGCTGGTGAGCGTCAGGGCAGCTTCCTCTACCTCAAGAACAAGCCCAACGTCAGCATTCTCTACGGTGTCCAGTCCAAGCAGCTGATCATCGACCCCGAGACCAACACCTGCCTTGGTGTTACTGTCATCAACCCTGCCTCCAACGCCGAACTGAGCGTCTATGCCAGCCGTGAGGTTATTCTATCTCAGGGCGTCTATGAGACCCCCAAGTTGCTTATGCTCTCTGGTGTCGGCCCTGCTGCTGAACTTTCCAAGAACGGTATCCAAGTCAAGCTTGACTCCCCTCATGTTGGCCAGCATCTTTTGGACCACCCTATCGTTCCTTTCGTCCTTCAGATCAAGGACGGATATGGTCTCGATGAATACATTCTTCGCAATGGCTCTGCCAACAAGGATGCGGTTGCTCAATACAAGCTCGACAAGACCGGTCCCATCAGCTCAGGCCTACTTGAGCTTGTTGGTTTCCCTCGTATTGACCAGCGTCTCGAGAAGTACGAGGCCTACCGTGAGGCCAAGGCTGCCAACGGTGGCCTTGACCCCTTCGGTCCCGCTGGCCAACCCCACTTCGAGCTTGACTTCGTTGGCTTGTTCAGCTCCGCTTTCCAGTGGCACTACCCAGTTCCCGAGAAGGGCAACTACATGACTGTCATTGTTGACCTGCTCCGCCCTCTGTCTGAGGGTGAGGTCACTCTGAACAATGCTGATCCTTTGGTCCAGCCTAACATCAACCTCAACTTTTTCGGTAACGATCTTGACATCCTTGCTATGCGTGAGGGTGTCCGCTGGACCTACGATCTCCTGACCACTGGCGCCGGCTTCAAGGATATCATTGTCGGGGAATACCCCTGGAAGATGCCCCTCGATTCCGATGAGGAGATGAAGAGGGCCGTTCTTGATCGCAGCCAGACTGGCTTCCGTAAGTACACATGTTGCTATCATTCTGACTACCACTAACAATTTTTTTTACAGATCCTTGTGGTACCGCCCGTCTCTCCAAGAGCATCCAGCAGGGCGTCGTTGACTCCAGGCTCCGCGTCCACGGGATCAAGAACCTCCGTATTGCCGACGCTTCTGTCATTCCCGTCATCCCTGACTGCCGTATCCAAAATTCCGTCTACATGATTGGCGAGAAGGTATGGACCCATCTAAATAACTCACAGGAACGAGCTAACACAAGATACAGGGTGCCGACATCATCAAGGCTGACCACAAGGATATCTTCGAGGCCAAGAGCATCCCCTACTTCTCCAGCCGCCTCTAAATCCACCACACACCAAGGTTGTCGGATATATAAAGCTTGCTGCTCGACTGCTAGAGTACGAAAGAATTTAGATAATTTTTTGTTCGGATAGATTAAAATTCCCATAAAGCACCATATAGATTTTAGATTGATTAGATTGTTCTCGCTTTTAAATATAAACTATTTCATAATTCATCAAGCCCACTTATTAATGCAACATTATTCCCAATTTTTCCGGATGGAATTGTATTTACACCCGACTTTCTTAAACCTATTAATGCGCTTTCGGTGTCGCATACAAAGTTCATCTATGTCGCAACAAGCCCCAAACTCGTTGAGTTAAGAACCTTTTTTCTTACGTTCTCTCTGGACTTGGGAATATTAGTTACGAGTTTATCAGCAGCCTTCAATCTGTCACCTGCATAATGGAGAAAACATTGGAAATCCGACGACATTAGTCCACTTTATAATGTTATAATCGAGTTACTATTTTTCTTCAGCAACAGGTTATATAATAAAAGAGGCTTTGGAGTCATTGTTTTCGTCTTTTACGATTTTGAATTGATCAACATGTAAATCCATTAACCCGAACTACCCTAGAGCGAAACTCCGAATCTAGAAGCCTTCTAGACGTAACTTCGATTTAGGGATCGGAAAGGCTAAGTTAATCTGTGCTTAGCAGGAATCGGCAAGTTAGATAGACTAGATCCCGGTCGATCCGTTGCGCGGGCGCTGTGGTGGCGGATACCGGATCTTCACCGACCGAATCATGGCAGCTTGAGAGAAAATTCACGTGTGGCTTATTCTCAGTGCTTTGATTGGTTAAGAATGGATTTATCTTAGTTCTGATTGATCTTTTCGAGCTGGTCGGGGTCCAGGAAAAAATCCGACTCGGCAACACGGCGTTTGCTCTTGGCACCCAGCAATGACGCCCGCAATGCATGGCCGCCTTATCGATAAGGCTCAGTTGCTGCTCAAACGCCGAGTTAGCCCCGATTTATTAAAATGACACCGAGAATGATGATGGATGATATTAACACATGAAAAATAATGCTGGTTTGTAGAGAGTGACTCGCCCTTGCTATTATTACTTCCCTCTGCCCGAGTGCTGACTTAGCTTCCAACAAATCCTCGGGGTTGAGCACTATTCTGCTACCAGCCATGGCCTTGAATACCGGTTTTTTCTATACTTATCTTATGCTGCTACGGGAAACGTGGCTAGATGTTCATTGTTGGTCGCGATGCTTTGTATCCATTGTTTGTGCGCTTTCTTGGCATGATCGGTACCCGATGTTCAATGGCGGCCACTGCATTTCGGATTGAAAGAAGGAAAAGGCTCACCAATCTACAACAGCTCGAAGCGGCCAAGGAAATCAAAATATACGATCCCCATACCCATTAATTTAAAACTGAACGGCATAAATTGTGCTGCTGTATCAATCAGGCAAGATTTTATGACCGCGCGTTTTGGTTCCGAAGATGCCTGATAACGTTGAATGTATTAATCATCAGTGTCGACTCTGGTATTCCCACTAAATCCGTTGGTCGATTTCAAAGCAGTTCCTCGGCGTAGGGTTTATCTTGTAGTGTATTGTCTAAATTCTTGTAATTGCATTTGAACATTTGTCCCGCCGACGTTCATAATCAACATACCGAAACAATGAAGGAGTGGACAACGCTTATGGATGGAATCGAAGAGTTGCAACTATGTGAAATTCCGGAACCAGCTAAACTCGGAAAAGATGAGATCCTCGTCAAGATCAACCGAGTTTCTCTCAACTATCGAGACATAAAACGTAAGAAGGGTGTTGATGTTCCCTGGAAGGAGCAAAACGTTCTAACAACCGCCAAGTCATCAGCGGCGATTTCAAAGGCCGCTATTCTGCCCCATCCAATCCGATCGTGCCGGTTTCTGATGCTAGTGGCACAGTTGTTCGCGTTGGAGGTAATGTAGCAGCAGAAAAATGGAAAGTTGGTGATCGAGTATTCAACCTCGTGCGTCCGACTCACCTAACCGGACCAACCCGTGCCGAACACCACGCTTCTGGGATTGGGATCCCACAACCAGGCGTCTTATCCGAGTATCGAGTATTTCCCGCGTCGGGTCTTGTAGCCATCCCCGAATACATGTCACTCGATGAAGCATCTACTTTGCCTATTGCAGCAATTACTGCCTGGATGGCCTTGAACTGGGATCGGCCTGTTGGACAACCGAGGTCGGGCTCAAGCTTTACGATTCTGCTTCAGGGGACTGGAGGCGTGTCAATTTCTGCATTGCAGCAGGCAGAAGCATTAGGATTGACAAGTGAGTGCACAGTTGCTTTCACTGATATTGTAGCGCACATTATGCGGACTAGCTGATGCTCCCGCAGCTATTGTGACATCTTCGTCGGATGAGAAGCTTCAGAAAGTGAGAGACCTAGGGGCGACTCACACAATAAACTATATCAAAATTACGGACTGGGCAGACGAAGTTTTGAGAATTACCGGCGGCAAAGGTGCAGATGTTGTTGTCGAGACCGGCGGACCAGCTACCATGGAGCAAAGCCTTAGAGCAGTTGCTGAAGGAGGGAATATTAGTGCTGTCGGCATCTTGACAGGCAGCGTCGACACCAACGCTCGGACTGCAGTAGGGCTGAGCCTCATTAATAGAAATGCAGCTCTCAAGGGTATTAACATTGGGCCGAAGGATCGTATGGAAGAGATGGTGCAATTTTACGCCACAAAACAGATCCATCCCATCATTGGCCAAATCTTCAAGTTTGAAGAAGCTAAAGCGGCCATGGAATTTATGAGACAGGGGTCTCACTTTGGAAAGGTTGTGATACAAGTAGGTTAGGCATCTACAGACTGGTTACAAGGTATTGAATTGATGGGCTGCTCTTTAAATGAATATGTTAGCTTTCAATAGGGGCGAACAGACGACTAAGAGAGGTTAGGAAACGAGACCTTTTCCCGCATTAGATATAGGAATGAAGTCGCCGTATTAAACGACCGTTCAGATCTCAAAGTACGTCCAGTTTTGTTAGGGTTATTCAGACTTCTGAAGAGATGCAGAGTAAACCAGACACAGAATAATTACGCTATGAGCTAGTAGAAATAAACACGATTATTTATCTTCTGCTAAAACACTTCCATCTGCTTAGCGGGATTCGCTCTGGTTGTAAATACTCGCCTACAAGGACTTCAAAGGTGATATCGAAAAGACTTATTCTCCTTGTCTGTCAAGTCTTCCAAACCGTGGCTTGTCTCCGGATTACCGTATTCCCGATCTCGATGCGCATTCTCCCTCGCGAGTAGCCACCGAGTGGCCAGGGCGAGAAATACGCATGCAACAAAACACATCATGATCCCTAAGAAGCTTTCTTCGTAGCGAGGAGCGTATTTCCTAGTATTACCTTTAGCATTGGAAGAGCGTTTACTGGGACTCAATACTTACGCGTCAAAGAGCAATGGGCCAACAATATTCCCAGAAGAGTAGCCTACAAACGTTCCAGCGGCATACACAGCTCTCTTCGTATACCCGGCGACATTTGAGGTGCCCAGACCGATACATTGAACCCAGGAAGATGAGAAAAAGCAAAGAAGATAGAAGCCCACGATTCGACCGGCTGGCATAGAGTTAGGCAATTTCCATCTGGAGATAGGTTAGCTGTACCCTAGCAACGTAAAAAAAAACATTAAAACGATAAGCCCACGTACAATAGACAGCAGCCTAAGATTACAGGTAGACATGATACTGCAGTTATGTATAGTCGCCAGTTCGGCACCTTTCGACCCAGATAGGCTGAGCCTATCACACAAAGGAATGCCATGGCTCCAACTGGGATGTTGAGAAGTATTGCGTTCGATGGTGTGAATCCCATACCAGCAAAAACAATTGACCCAAACGAACTGATCGCACCAGACCCAGTACTAGATGCAGTAGACATCAACAAAATGCTCCAGAACTGATAGTCCGATAGCGCCTCGTAGACTTGGTAGAGCTTGAAATGCTTGTTTTCGTTGCCGGCATTGTTTTGGCGTATTCTCTCCATGAGTAATTCCCGTTCTTCCTCACTAAATCCCTTGGCAGTTTGAGGACTCTCTGGAAACCACCACCAGAGAAATATTCCCCAAATAAACGTTATTCCACCGGCAAAAAGGTACATGAATTTCCAAGGTTTCATAGTCTCGTGAGATATATGGCCGAGGCCGAAGTTGATAATTGGTGAGATAAGGAGTGATCCACCGCTGAACGAAAACCACAAGCCAGAGCGCAGGACCTGCTCTGAATGGGTATACCACAAGCTAACGATAAGCATGAAAATCGGGGAGACGCCTGATTCAACCAGCCCTAAGGCAAACCGGTTTGCTAAAATCCCCGCATAAGATGAACAAGCGGCTGTACATAGGGTAATAGTTGACCACAGGATGCAGATAATAGTGCAGATAATCCTCGGGGGGTATCTTTGGGCAAGAAATGAGATGGGATAAGTTCCAGCGATGTAGCCAAAGGAGAAGGCTAAGGTAGCCCAGGAATACCTGAGGCCACTTTCGAGATCGAGATCAGTTCGCATCCCAAAGACAGCTGCCTGGCTCATAGTGGCCTTGTCATAATATTGCAAGGCGTAAGTAAAGCAGAGCTAATGTACTCTACTTAGCAACAAGAGGGTATAATCGGATTAGGGTTATACTTACCACGGGCATAATCTTCCAGTCGATTTTCCTGACGAGACGTTTATTTACGTCAGGGTCGATTTCAATCGAAGTTTGTTTGGTTCCCAAGGATGCATCATCGATCATCACAACAATAGATTTCTCTTCAATGCCAGCAGCGGAGCTTTGTTCCTGTGTGGGAGACATTATAATTAATGATCACCGGTAGAAATCAGTTGAATGGCCAAAATTGAAAGATGATGCTTCTCGCCATCCCATCAGTAGCTTTTTCTTTGTTCTGACCGGACTAGCTAGTTATAATCAATCCTCACTATTTTGAGGATACCTCTCACCACTATCCTTGTTACGCTTAATCCTAGGTTTCCCCGGGATTCGACTGATCATCGCGCTGATGCGGGGAACCTTGCAACCTACCACACATTAGGTTGTATTCCGATGATTCCGCCATTCCGTTCAGTTTATCCGCATTCATGATGCTGACATCCGTGTGGCTGTTTAATGGCAGGTTGCACTGTTTGCTATGCATGAGTCACCCATGGTCTTTCTCAAGAGCATAAACCAGCATCTGCTGAGCCTGCTACATAACCCAGTAAGGCCGTCTGACCGCCCTCAGTTTGGTTTGGTTGGCACCTCATCATAATACTGGTAGAATTAGTAATGAGGCAAATTCCGTTTAAAACAATCTCGTAGACCAAATCATTCATTCACCTCCAAATAGCACTGACCTTAACTCTCAAAGAAATAGTATAAATGAACAATCATCTATAACAAGTCAAATATCTAGCAAACTGCAGGAACTTTGCTCTTGAATAGACTATGCAGTAGTCCCTGATAAAGGATGTGTGGGTCGCATCAGGACATCAACCAATATGTGATGGGGACTGTCTAACTAGCCTGTCAAGCCGCCACCTTGCGCACATTGGCGATCAAAAGAAGGTTGAGCCATTACTTCTTATCGCCTGAAATCCGATTCCGTGGTTTGAACCACCCAATCAAATGCTTCGAAGTTCCGATTCCGCACGATTGATTGTGATTCGGTTTCTCGCAGTTTGCGCCCCCCCTCCTAACACAAGCTTCCGGCTCTTTTACTTGTGGAAGTGCATGAACTTTTGCACTAAATGTACAATTAAGCCATATGAGATTAAAAGTATCCTATATTCGAGACGCTCATCCACGAAGTACCTAGACGGTTAAGGACCATGATGGTCCTACCCCACCTATCGGTAGTTAAACTCGGCATTCCATCTCCCGGCGTAACCCTTGGCTTTCATAATCTTACCTCGTTGCATCGCAAATACAAGATAGGGTTTGTAACTAAACCGGTATACACTGTTCGTAGTCAAGCATCCGGTCGATAAGGCTTTGCTTTGTCATAGGTTACCTTGAAATGCGAAATCTCGTTTCTGCAGGGCATTGAATCACATTCATATCCACATTATCGGATCCCCTAGAAGAGTCAATTTTCATCTACTTGTCTCTATATTTGATTTTACGATTTTTTTAGACTATGCAGTTACAATCCATGGACCCGGATCCAATCATTAGGCTTGGTCTTAAGAATCAAGTTCGTTGAGGGGCGCTGAGATTGCTTGTCAAGGGGCAATCTAAGGGCATATATCGGGGCTTAGTTATTAGCGTATGGGCAGCTGAGGAAAGCTTTAATCACCTCTACAGCAACGATTATTGATATTATCATATAACATCTCGCTACTCTCTTAGATAACGCACAAGCTTGACTACTTAACTATACACCATGAACAACTTGCATTTCGATTTACCACGCCACCGTTGGGGGACACGTCAAGCCCCGCCTCTGTCTCATTTCCACGATCTCAGACCACAACCACTGAGAATCGTGGTCATGAATACTTGACACCCATAAATACCGACTCAAACCCGATCTCAAGACCTGCCAGTCATTAACATCTCCATATTCAAACGAAACAAGATCAAAAAATGAGCTTAGGAGCCAGTCTTTTATACTAGATTCGGTATTCTTAGTCACACTAGCGGCAAGAAAGATTGCCCAGAGGTAAAAATCAACGGGAAGGAACAGAAGCCATGAGTTGGGTGCTGCATCTTGAGTAGTCCGATGGGGTCGGCATTTCAAATTGGTGAAAGCCTGCCGAAATGTGCCGGCGACCTGTTGGCCAACAGACGTCGAAGCCGGACGCTCGTTCAGTATAGTTAAAGAATAGAGAATGAGCGTGATACGGAACAATTCAGAAAACTGACTTTCCCAATCATCGTCCGATCTCTGTTGGAAATTGGCCGAGACGAGACTGTATTGAATGCCAGTGAGTAGATGACGAACACGGGCAGCTTCTGCAGGAGTCCGTCTTTTTATTTCAGCGACGTTGGCGGCGTCTTTTCGAGTTGCTTGTGTCCTGAAAGAAGAGCTACCCATATCTTCCCAGAAAAGCATAGCATCTTCAAAGTGATACACACAGCTGCCAAGAGTTATATTCAAAGGAATGGCTTTGTTGATGGTATTGAAGCCCTCGCTGTGAAACAATATTTCTGAGGGTGTCGTGCTTACGAGTGATAGTGCTGGTCTGTCAAAACGAGGTGATTGCGCGGTGTCGAGAGACCCATAGAGGTCGGCACTACGCTTGATTAATAATTACTCTTAATCCAACATTTCTGCGTGTTAGGGGTACATGCACCAAGGCTACCTACCGATAAATTTTATTTAGAACCAGTGGCTCCGAATGAAAGCGTTCAATTCCACCGTAGATACCCACAAGCTGTTTCAAACCAGTCATATGGGTCCGCCAGTGATCATGACGGCCCGCGCCCTTCTAATAGTCGAAGTCAGTCGGAAGGATAGATTTAACAAGAGGAAAGGAAGACCACGCAGGAAAATACTCACCTCAAGCAACGCTATTCCGGCAATGACAGAAAGAGTTCCAGCAGGCATAATATCGTTTCCTGCAGCGAGTCGTTGCTTGACAATGGAAATCGCGGTAGATAAATGAGTCAGTCCTCTCGATCCATCTTGGATAGTCGTATATCCTGAAATGTATACGTCTGCACATCCGATGAAAGAGTGAATTAGGGCACGGTCTTGGAATGCCAGAGGGAGCCAGTAATCCATGACGGGATTACATCCTGCCAATTCCTCTAATGAATAGAAATATTTCCAGATAGTTGTAGAAACTTGGTGCGAACCTATTAGCATAACGTTTTTAAGAGGTATGGCCAAACGTATGTACAATATGAAAGAAGGTCATGCATATATGGTTCCAGTTTGATAGGCGTTCTATCGAACGGGTCTACACCTGAGATCTGTTGCAAATTGATTCCGCCCATTTCTCTCGAGGCTTGTCGTTTGAGTTTTGGGAGGTCTGGGTTTCCCTTATCGGCAGTTTCATGTTGAACACCTTTTTGGTTATTTTCATGAAGTTTTGCATGTCTGCGAATGATGGCTCGTGATGTTTTGTCAATGTCCATGTATGGTTGCGTCACATTGACAAACTCGAACTGCGGTTTTTTAGCAGCTCTGGTACGATCTCCCACAATTCGATTTTTCGCTAAGCAATGAAATTTGTGAGCAACTACTCGTTCGGAGATCGTGCTAGATTTGGTTGGAAGAACTAACATCCTTTTGGACGACCTCTTTTCCATGGCCGCGGGGCCGTTGGTGAACCATTCGTGTAGCGAAATACTTGATGGTCTGCAAGTTCATCTGAGCTTGTACATAGTGAGAATACTACCTCGGCAGCATCGGGCTCCATTTTGTAATAGATGCCAGATTTGAGACGTGATGCAAAGAGTATCTTAGGATTATATCTGCATGTAGAAAGTGAAGCAGAAGATATTCGGCCGCATTCGCTTTAGTCTTCTCTTATGGTACCGGTACTGTATTAAACCCTCAGCCAATATGGATTACAAATCCTTCTGTGGAGACCAACCGTACGAGTGCGCTAACCAGCATGGGAAATCAAACAATTCGACAGAAACGGGAAAGGTCCCTGGCAACCATTTCTCTCTCGGTGGGGATAGTAATATCGCGAACGAACCACGTCAAATCGGTCGAAGCCACCGTTTCAATGGCACAAGGAATTAGTTAAGATAAGTGGTGAGATGCAATACGGCCATCATCTAGGCCGTATGCGTGGGGCTCTTAACGAATCCAGCAAACAAGACTTGAAAATGCAACCCAGTTTGTAATAGTACGTTCCCAAGGTCATAGCCTACCGTTCTTGATAGCCATCATGCTCACAAAATTTATGCTGAAATTCGCCGCTAGAAATGGCTATAAGTATAAGAGGCCCAGGTATTCATTGGGAGCTATGGGAAATTTACAACTCCTGCATCTACCATTTTCATCACAATCTTGCCTTCAATCCTACAACCAGAATCAGCATTTCAAAATGGGTTCTTACAACTATGATACAACCGCGGAAGGAGTTGCTTCGAATTGCCGGTCTCGAATTGAGAATAAGACCATTCTTGTCACTGGTGCGAGTCCCGGTGGGCTTGGAGCGATATTTGCCACCATTATTGCAAAATATGGGCCAGCATGTATCATTCTGGCCACTCGTGACCTTGCAAAGGCCGATGCAACAGCCAAAGAAATTGCCGAGGTTGCACCCAAGGTCCGTACTTGGACGATTGAGTTGGAGTTAGAATCTTTGGAACAAATCAGAAAGGCAGCTAAAAATATCAACTCACTTGATGAGCATATCGATGTGATTGTCAACAACGCAGGAATTATGGCTCCTCCCTTTTCAAAGACAGTTGATGGTATTGAGACTCAGTTTGCTATCAATCATATCGGCCACTTTCTCCTGACAAACCTCCTTTTGTCAAAGGTTCTGGCCAATAATGTGCCCGTGAGAGTGGTCAATGTGAGTAGCGGCGGCTTTCGTTTCGGCCCCCCTCGATTTGAGGACTGGAATTTTGATGTAAGAAAGCCTCAGATTCTTTCCAGATTATTTACAGGTCGCTAACTCGGGTTGGTTAACAGGACGGCAAGACTTATAGTCGTTGGCCTGCATATGGTCAATCCAAGTCTGCGAACATGCTATTCTCTGTGTCTCTAGCTCACAAGTTGGGAAATCAAGGTTTGGTCGCTGTGAGTCTCCATCCAGGGGTCATACAGACCGGACTTGGCCGAAATCTACAGATGCCGGATATCGAGGAATTTGGTACGTTGATTCATTAAGGGGAATTTACATGAACGCGAACGCTGATCAAGGACACTGCACGAATAAAGTACAGCTTGATCGGACTCTCGGCTATAAGTCTTTTTGGGACCAACCGCATCGATTCAAGACGCCGTCTCAAGGAGTCGCAACACATGTCTTTGCTGCATTTCATCCAAGTTTGGATGCACCTGGTAAGTGTGGTATTTACTAGTATCATAAAACCCCTGCATACTTTATCACTTCGGAATCACCTTCATATGTACATTTCGTCGATGGTGTTCAAATTGCTAATGCTCGTTAATGTAAAGATCTCAATGGGTCTTATTTGATCGACAGCAATGTGGTGAGCCCTGAAATAATTCAAAGCTGGGCTAGGGATCCTATTGATGCAGAGCGACTTTGGGCCTTGAGCGAGAAGCTCGTAGGTCAACAGTTTACTTATTGAAGTAGACTTTTCGTCTTTCAGGCCTGAAAGTTCTGACATATGAGGCACATCAGCAGATCCAGTTGTGATTCCGCAATTATGTAGAGCTATGTAGGTCTATACTTCCTAGCAGAAATCATGCAAGAGTAACCCTTCTCGGTTCCATATAACTTTTGTGTCTGTTCCTGTCCTGCGAAGTAGATAACGGTCCCCCAATCTCTGGAAAAGTAGAATATGTGATTACAGCATATTCAACAAGCATCGCGAGATATATCACAGCTACCAAGCAATCAGAAGGCTATAACCAGCCCATGTGAATTCAACGGGATGCTTACTATTTCTATCCAACTTTCTCGAGTGCAATAGATAAATAATTTCCTTAGTCCTAATCCAGCTCCCTCGCCTTCTTTTCACATCCTCATTCTATTGTCAAAATTTATTGTATAAAAGAGCTAAAGCCAAATCAATACTAAGTATAAATTGCAGACGACTATACTATAGAGGTGCTATTCGTGCTATGGAAATAATAGCGGAAGCAGAAATAAATAAACGGAGCTAGGCCCAACAGCCAGCGAAGAAAATATGAAGCAACTTAGCCCTCACATTAAATACCTTGCCCTTGAAGAGCTTTGGTTTAAGTAGACTTTAATTGTATCATGCTTGCGCAGCAGAACGGTAGAAATAGAAAAACACGAAGAGCATGGTCTGGTCGCACGTATGGCCATGGCTAAGCCACATGAGGCCCAGCGCAGACCACCCTGTAGGGAGCCACTGAAAGTAGCAACTGCGCCACAGTTGAGCCCGCGTGAGTCACAGCGATTAGTCGATACGCCGGGCTTGGGTAATGGATGTTGCTTGAGCTGAGCTTTCGGTTCGAGCGGTACAAGTATAGGCTTAGCAGGCTTGAGTTCCTCTCCTTATTTAATCAAACAACGCTGAAAGTAAACCATCTCGAACACCGCACGAAAAGCATACCAAGTTCACATCAATAGCGATGCCAGCCTTCGCCACACCACTTCCTCAGTCATCACGGTCTGAGGTTCTACAGTGGCGCTTCCCAAAGCCCTACAACTATGTATTAACGGGCAAATCTCGTGCAGCATGGCATACCTCCTTTGTTATTCCCCAGCTTAACCTTCTGCTCGATGCCGGGCTCTGCGTCAACAAGTTACGTCCCAAACACGTCTTCCTCACCCACGGACACAACGATCACACTCTCCTGTCACCTGCTTTCGTCAAACGCGAAGATCCGCCGGATATCTTTTGCCCAGCGGAGATGAGCAGGGTATTTGATAATTTCATCCTCGCCAATACCATGCTTAATCTCGGCGGGTTGATACAGCCCAGTGATGCCAATGAGCAATTCGACCCCGCCGCCAACGGTTCTTGTCCAGAGAAGCCTTCTCAAAATGGATGGCTTAACACTCATACCACACATCCCGTCCGCCACGGCGACGTCGTGCCCCTAAGAAGAATCAAGAATATGACGGCCACAGTTTTTGACTGCGACCACACGGTCCCATGTGTGGGTTACGTTTTCAGCACCACCTCTAATCGTCTGAAGCCAGAGTACAGCTCTCTCGCCGGACCCGAACTGAAAGCACTACGCCAGTCCGGCATAGAAATCACCAACGCGCATTCCACACCCATTTTCGCCTTTTTGGGAGACACCACCGCGGCAACTTTGGCAGCCGAGCCAGAATGGTTACGAAATGGCATCCCCGTGGTCATCACTGAATGCAGTTTTCTTTATGAAGAACACAGAGTGCAGGCGGATAGGACGAAACATACGATATGGAGTGATTTAGAGAAGGTGATTCGGAAGTGGCCCTGCACAACGTTTGTAATTATGCATTTTAGCCTCCGGTACAGTGATGAAGAGATAAAACGTTTCTTTTCAGAAATGGATAACCCGCCAGAGAATATTGTTGTCTGGGTGGATGGAGAAGATATGTCGAAGTAGAGTAGCTACTAAAATGAAACCAACTATTTCATCGTGAGGCGTCTTGAATGAAACATTGATTATTTTTGTGACGATAATAATGTTATCAATAATGTTACCAATGAGAAACGAGTCTAGGAAGTTGAAGCAAAGGCAGAATGAAAATAGAATGGATGCACATGATGAACCAATTTGAAGGAAGTATTTTAACATTGAAAATAGTCAGAAACTCTAATATATAATTACGCCCGCTATGAGTCGTCTTAATCCAGTCGAACATCAACGTTACCAAACAGCGAAAATGACGGACATGACACCAACCACCATGGAAATAATACTGAGACTGCTGGAGCGTCTTGCGTCGTTCCCAGCGTCATCTTTGTTGCCATCAGCATTGTTTCCCTTTCCATCAACTCCTTTTCCGTTCCTGACGTCGTCTCGGCTCTCGTTGAAGCAAGGCGACCAGCTATCCCACGCCTTGAGGAATAGTCCCAGGCCCTGCTCAAGTGGTGTAGTCTCTTCGATACTACCTCTCAAGAATGTCGGCGTTGAAAGGTCCTCGACGTGCACCGCACCAGCATACACCAGTCCAAATACATCCGTTCCATCGACGACCTTGTTACAGGTAGGGACCTTCTGGGTTACTGTGCGATTCGGTGCACCCTCTGCTGTTTCCTGGCTAGTCACTGAGAAAGACCGCCAGGGATCGAATTCGCCGTTTGTGAACATAACATTGCTGGCTTTCATATCCCATCCACCTAATTTCAGCAAATAGCTATTGTTAAGCTTAGAGGGGAAACTAGAGTCCGTAAAGCTCGGGAAAGTTTCATCCTCAACCATAATGTCCTTGAAGGCAGTAACATTATAGTACTTGCTGATCACGTGCGTCGGATTGCTCGAATTTGAGCCTTGGTAGTATCCCATTTCGTTCAATGTCTGCCAGGACCAGCTCAGGCCGTCGACGGCTTCGGTGAATGATCCACCGCCCGATGGCAACGTTTCACTCCATTTGTAAAAGGCATTCTTGCCGTTAACAATTCCGAAAAGCATAGCAGCAAACGCAAGAGCACCGCCATCATTCCCATTGGAAGCAGCAATTCCATTCTTGGTGGGTTTAGCATTTGCAGAGTTGTCGAAAAGCACCTTGAACTGGTCTTCAAGAGACTCCACCTCGTCTGCATCCTTCATGAATTCGTCCACATTGAAACGCTCCATCCAGTCGCAAGAGAGCTGAGCAGTATGAATCGGGCCAAAACTTTGGTAATAGTTGCCGAATGCAAGAGCATATGTCAAATTCGCGCCAACGTCAAAGGGTGTGGATAAGTACGCCTCGTCTATCGTGTCGAAGCTCGCATTATCGTCGGTGGCGAGATAGGTGCCGGCGTAAACATCTCGAAGATCACTGTCTGAGCCAGAGGTCAGGGTATCGTCAACATATTTGATAGCGGCTTTGATATCGTTGGTGCAATTCTGAGGCAGAGCACGGACGATCGGGTTATAATAGATGGACCCGTCGGCTTGAGTCTCTACTGGCGCACTCGAGGCCCAAGCAGCGTAAATGATTTCCGGGTGCATCAATCGAATCCAGGCTGCACGCATGCCAGGATATGATCCACCAACAAAGATCCAAGGAGTATGGTATGGATCCAACTTCTCAGTACTTCGGACATTCTCATTTAGAGAAAGTGTGCTCTTATTGAAGTTGTTGGCAAAGTAAGCCACATCTTCAATTGCTTGATCGGCGGTTAAATATTCGTAGCCAGAAGCACCAGCGACCGGAAGGCCAGTGTTGTCATCCATGGGGACAGGCCGACTATAGCCATAGTAACGATGTTCCCAGCCAATAACCAGTCCATTAAGCTTGTCAGCGAGCCGCATGGCAGCACTTGTGGAGTTGAACTCTGCAAGGAAGTCGGCGGCAGAAGCGGGCGAAACACCACCTTCGCCAAAGTCAAAGAGAATGACTGGTCCGCCTGTTTTGTAGTAGGTATCATTGACGAAAAATCGGTTGGAATATGTTTTCTTGTTAGATGAGTCGAAATGGTCAACAGGCATAGTGAACTTGTAGGTGGGCACATCTGGATAGCCCTTGGATGAGTCGCTTTCTCGTTTCCTCAACCCCCGCCAGTCGACATTGACTCCTAGCACCGTTTGGGCCAGGAGCAGTGTGGAGGCCCACGCCCACAGCTTCATGATGTATGCTGCTGAAAGACCGAACAGGTGCAGATAAACAAAGATATGGCCTGTTGGTGGAATCCAAAAAAAAACCGCAGCTTTCACAAGAAAACGACAATGGCGACGGAGATACAAACTTTGTTATAACTAACCTCAGAAACGGAGATGAGAGCAACAGACCTAGTAAGTAAAGTAATTAAGGGGCGGCGGAGCGATCCCATCAGCCCTAAAGAGGCCAAGGTCCCCCCCGCCACTCTGCTTAGGCCGCCATCGTTGTTGGCGAGGAATAATTGGCTGCGGGTGGCCTAACCATGGGGGCTGAGCGAGCTGGCGACAGCAGCACAGCAGGTAGCCGCCGAGGCAAGTTTCACACTAGTTGCTAATTTCAGGTTTACAGCAGAGGATGGTACTTTGGGACGTAAAACCACAAGGATTGCACGTGCAAGCAGAAGATTTACTACGGAGTACAGTATGCTCCCATTTAAGGTGTTACCCATCGACGCGGGTGGTCCCCTGCCCATGCGGACTGTGCCCCAAGAGAGCGCTATTGGGGACTCTAGTCCTGCATACGTGGAGAGGGACTTTTGGCACTTCACTTCAAACACTAATAAGGAGGCAAGGGCCCTAAACTGCTGCTGGAGGAGAAAAAGGCGCCTCCATCTTAATTTTAGCTGCAAATTAATTCCCGGACACGCCCGGTGCAAGCCACAAGAGGCCTCGGGAGCGTCGGCGCACAGCCCCCAAGGATCGAGAACGAAGGCAAAACACCAGGTTAACAGATCCATGCGTCAGCAGCACCAACCATCGCTTTACTCCTCCAAGCCTCCTGACCCAATTAGTGGCGAAGCCTCGAGTCTAGACCCCTGCACCGAGCTGAACTTTCCGGAAACCGGCAGCCAAGACCAGCCCACCCTAGCCTAATCCGTCGGCTTACTGGCTGAAAACAGGGCATATTTGAACCACGAGGCATTCTTTCAATTTGATCGTACCAGAAATGGTGAAATTCTAGGGAGGAGACTATAGGGTAGGGTAGATGCAGTGTGAGCGGAGGTGCTACAGGTCTTGCTCAAAGAGTTGCATTGACTAAGATACTACAGTACAGAGCAGTGCGCACACAGCTAATTACAGTGTTGTTATTCCCGTGGGCCCTTGGCCCACTTGCTCAGTCAAACGAGGGCACCAGGGCTTGAAGCTCTCGTGAGTTCCATCACGTGACTTTCAACATGCAGGCGCAGAATGGTTGGTTCCCAACATCCCTGATTGGCGATGATAGGTGTACCTATGTAGCATCAGATAAATAAATTTGACAGAAAAGAATAAGAACAGTCGCCGTGAATCTCATTTTAGCTCATCTAGAGAATTGTTTTGGAGGCACGTAGTGTGGATTATTTGGGGAAATTTGTAAATGTGCACCACTTTGTGCAGGAGTTTTTATTACGAACGATCAACGTCATCAACCACGCAATGTCTTCCACGTCTCCAATGTTGTTCCTGCCCAAATGTAGATGCCCATTATCACTATCTCTTAACAACCTGTGTAATCTTTAGAGAAACCCATATTACAGTACAATTTTCAAAGATAAGAAGATTGCAGATGGTATCGCTATATTATAGAGAAATATGATAAACTGGGAAATATGCCACATTGTAAGCTTACAGGCAAATCCGTCCTCACTCTTGACACCACTCAGTCCAGGAGTAATGTTGTTATAGGATCTCGACCTCTGAAAGATCAGTTTCCTCCTCCAGCACTCGTCTCTCTGCTACAAGTCGGGCGTTGAGAGCGTCCTTGTAGTTCTGCTGTGCCCGAATCGCGAAGTTCGAGACATCGGGGCTAAATGGGAGATTCATGTCTTCCAACTGAACGCCCTTAGTTCCGGTGACAAAATGCCGTACCCAAAGTGCGCAATGGTGCTGGGAGAACTTCAAATGCTACGCCCATGAGAATACGCCATTGCTTATTTCCACCCGGTGAAATATTCTTGTTCGCACCAACCTGGAGCATGATCTCGAATGTATTAACAAGTCGGCTTTGGCTGTATCACTTGCTTCAAAAAGGCCGCATCTTCTCTGAAACGACGGCAAGCTTAATATGCGGCTAATAAAAGCGCTATTATAGCTATAAATTGCTGCTACAAGGTGTATCAGCTTGTTGTATTTCAGGATTAAGAGAGAACCTATCTGCCAATGAGACCGAAAAGGCTAAAAGATATGGCAGGAATCCATATATTTCAGGAGTTGCTTCATCCCCAGCAGTTTCTCTCGAAGTTATTAGGTTTAGCATTCTGAATAGCTACGAGACCGAGTTTGAGATGAAGAGCAGATAGCCAAATTAACAGAGAGGCGGACACTAAGATTCAAAGGGTGCTTATATAACAGACTCACCCCTGCTGACACTATTTCTAATCAAGGACGCTATTTAACATGATCTGTTTGGGGTAAAGGGGGTCTCTGGGGCCTCGATGATGAATTGGGAATGTTAAACCTCATCACTCCGGAAAATTTCATTTTAGTAGC
The DNA here is from genome assembly GCA_930272665.1 of Mariannaea elegans. Lineage (NCBI taxonomy): Eukaryota > Fungi > Ascomycota > Sordariomycetes > Hypocreales > Nectriaceae > Mariannaea > Mariannaea elegans. The sequence goes on from CAKNEU010000087.1 coordinate 59,845, forward strand.
TATAGAGATAAAGGAAGGCCTCAGGATCTCTCTTGACTGGCCCTTCGACTAGTAGTCTCCTTGGCCTTGAAGCAACCAATGAATCTTTAAAGTGGCTCTCGGAAAACAGGTTCGCGGAGATTGCATCTGATGCAGCAGGATTTGAACGTGGGCCGGATGTCAGTATTCATCAATGGGTGCTCGCGGGATGGGGTCTACCGATCCGATTGAATACCTACATGAATCTCCTTCTCGTGATGGATTCGAAGCTATCTTTTCAGCTCTCTCATGTTTGCAGCGCCAACGGAACTATTACCAAATGCTAAACGCGAGCCGGCGATAGATGGCAGGTTAAGCGAACGCAAGTCTCTGAGTTTTGCCTGATTTTGGGAGAATATTGAATTATTTGTTCTACTATGAGCGGTATACTCGCTGCGTGGCCGGCTGAATTAGGTATACGAGTGAGCTAGTCCAGAGACTATTGAAGCAGCCCTGCCCTTGAGGTTAGGTTGCTCCTCATTGCGGTGGGTCATCCGGACAGCTCAGTTTGCCGGCATCACCGCATATTCGCACATATTTATACGTTTGGCTTCTTGGTTTGACCAATTTTTGTCACCACTCTCCCAACAACTTCTTCTGTACTAAGACTGAAATCACAATGGTTGGCAATATATTGCTCGTTGGAGCTCTCCTGTTGGTTGGAGGTGGCGCCAAAGCATCATCACCCCGTCCACTCTATGAACGCCTGGCCTGCAATCGCGACAACTTGTTTCGATGCTTCATCGATGAGCGATACTCTGTGCAAGCTAGTGACTTCTGCTCGGACCTTGCACCTTTCACGGCCACAGTCGCCACCACAACTGCAACCACGTTAGAATGCATACACTTTTGTCACCTTAATGTCTCAGCTAATCATTCCAGGACTACGACTGTCCAGGCGCAGATCACTTTGGACGCGGTTACTAATATTATAACTTCTACGACCACCGTTTTCACTACCACAATTCCGACGTCAACTACCACGTTGACTCTTGGCGTCGGAACTGTGGCTAAACGAGATGTCGATGCTAGCCCACCCAAATGCATGACAAATGGTGTCACCTATCCTGCTAGTCGGATCACGTCGGCCTGCTCCTGTATAAATGTTCCGGCTTCTACTGTCAGTGTCACACAGACCGTGAGTACTGAGACCGTGACATATGTAAGTTGAATTTCAGGGCCGAGAGCTTCTTCTACGCAGTGAAATAATTCTAATATTCTTATCACAGACTGTGACTTCATACGCGACTCCTTTAGTCACGGCAACGACCTGGACAACTGTCTCCACGGCCACGACTGGTGCTTTAACAGTTACGGTAGGCCCTCCGTCCGGAACGAACCGCATCATAAACGGTGATTTCGAAACCGGGAATGCCGATGGCTGGCAGCTGGCTCCTGAGAGCTGGGTAGGCACAATGTCATCATGGAATGCCGTCCCTAACCCTGGCTCTTGGTCGTACCTGGTAACTGGCTCAGGCAACGGCATTGGATCCTTAAGTCAACTTGAACATATCTATCTGGAAGCAGGGCAGTATAAATTTGAAGCCTTCAGTTCGCTATTGCCGTTCCCTCAAGTAACGGCGGGATGGGGAAACGCCGTAGTTTTGGAAATGGTTAACCCAGTACAAGGCACGAACATAACGGTCCCATTGGCTGGGACAGGGATAAAGACAATTTTTGAGCGGAATGTTGTGGTTAAATTTGACACATCGTTTAACGTACCTGATGATGCGGCTGGCTATAACCAAGTATCATTCAGGTATCTTACGTCAACGCCCCCCGCTGCAAAGATAGACGGCATCTCCCTGCAGAGAGCAGATTAAATCATACTCAACTTTGAATACCAGTCCCGCGAAGATATATTTTTATAATACACAATATCGAATAGGTTAAACACCGTTTATAACCTCCGACTCGCTCTGTTGTGCCCTTGGCGAGATTGGGGTAACGCGCCAACGAATGAAATTGCATTTTCGAGAATTAGCCCATAAACTCAGTAAACATAAATCGTTAAAGTATAGTAGTGGGCTGGATATCGTACTATTACTGATAAGGAAGACGGGATTGTTGCGATCCTATGGCTTGCTGACGTCTCTCAATCGGAGCGCAGAGGGAACCCGGGGAGGAAGATTTCGATATACTTGTATTCCGGGCTGTCGGCATGTCGGTGTTAACAAGGATAAATTCGACAGCTCCTGGTTGCTAGTCCGGTGCAACCGAGAACAACGCTAGCTGCGCCTTAAACAGTTTCAGACGGCAAATTTAATAAAATAATCACCCTCCATGTCCCTCCGCGAACCTAGTTTGGAAATTATTGTTCCAACCAGGCGTCGTCTTGACCTACAAGAGTGTGAATGGCGGAAAATCAACGTCTTCTCGGCCCGCCGGCTCACTCCGCAGGGGTTAATGCTGGTCCTATTGAGTGGGGTTTGGGGATTAAGTCCAAACTCTAGGTGAATCTCAAGGATGAATAGACTTTAACTGGGGCGGAGGGAATTCATGCAGTTCCAATTTGGATCGTTCGGGCCCAGGCGAATTAGGAAGGTCTAGATGAGCTCGACGTGATTGGAGCAATAGAACTGCACGGGTGAAAGATGAGCTCGTTTCAACCCTGGAATTTTAATCAGATATAAGCAATCTGACTTCATCATCTCAGGTATATGAGCTTTCAGACTATATAAAAGGCTCTTGTACCGCGATGTAAAAATTGCAAATCACCAGCCAGGCGATTGTTGGATCCTATTGGCAAGGACACTTACCGGGCTATCTATCACTTTCGTTGTTCTCATTATGAAGTCCCTCGCTCTTATTCTTGCCGCTCTGGCAAGCTCTGCTGTTGCCAACCCTGTTGCACCAGCCATCACTCAGGCTCCTGACTTGGATAAGAGGGCGACCACCTGCACCTTTTCAGGCTCAACCGGCGCCGCTCAGGCTAGCGCCTCGCAAAAGTCTTGTGCTACGATTATTCTGAGCAACGTTGCCGTTCCGTCTGGGGTTACTCTCGACCTTGGCAGCTTGAACTCCGGCACTCACGTACGAAGTTCCTATTTATCTACGTCCTCCGTTGAGACTTACAGCCCTTCTTTCAGGTTATTTTCAAAGGAACAACCACCTGGGGTTATAAGGAATGGGATGGCCCTCTCCTCCGCATCTCCGGAGAAAGTGTTACTGTTGATGGGGCGGGCGCTACTCTGGATGCCCAGGGAGCCCGATGGTGGGACGGCGAGGGCACTGATGGAAAGACAAAGCCTAAATTTTTCTATGCTCATGACTTGACCACATCGACCATCAATGACCTTTACATCTTGAACACCCCCCTCATGGCTGTCAGCATTTCTGACACTAACGGACTGAATATTAATGACATGACCATCGACAATAGCGCTGGTGATTCCGCCGGTGGTCACAACACCGATGGATTCGATATTGGCGATAGCTCAAGTGTCACAATTACTGGTGCCAAGGTCTATAACCAAGATGACTGCGTTGCTGTCAACTCTGGAAGTGTAGGTCGACATCAAATTCCGTTACCGACTACTTTCTGAACTGAGCTCTCAGGATATTACCTTCACTGGCGGCCTCTGCTCTGGTGGCCACGGCCTCTCTATTGGAAGTGTCGGGAACCGCGATAATAACGATGTTTCCAATGTTAAATTTCTGAACAGTCAAGTCAAAAACTCAGTTCAGGGTAAGTAGTAACTCTTTATGCACAACTGCTAGCGGGTAAGCTGATTCCTGACGACAAATTAGCCATTCGTATTAAGACTATTGCTGGTGCAACTGGTTCCGTCTCTGGTGTCACCTATTCTGGTATCACCATGTCGGGCATCTCCAAGTAAGTCGTGTTTACATCAAGTTATCCATTTGATTCCGTGATTGACGTCTGCTAGGTACGGAATCCTCATCGAGCAAAACTATGACGGAGGAGATCTCAAGGGCGACCCAACAAGCGGGGTCCCAATCACTGGTCTCACCCTCTCCGGCATTACAGGCACCAATGCCGTTTCTTCTAGTGGATATAACGTCGTAATTGTGTGTGGTACCACTGGTTGTTCCAACTGGACTTGGTCCAATGTCTCGGTCACAGGGGGGAAGAAGTATGGGAGCTGTACAGCTGTTCCTAGCCCCGCCTCTTGCTAATTGTTAGCGGAAATATGCCGCGTCTGGGTACATTTATTGCTTTTCAACGCTTTATTCGGAAATTAGGAAGCAGATTTATAGTAGACATGTGCTATTGGAGGTGCTTCTACCTAATATACAGAGGTCATTGCCATGTAAGACTGCAATCTTCATTTTGTTCCCCGACTTTCGACTTGCAGTTTAAGCGACCTCCGTGACGATTGTACCAATTGGAATTTATCGATAGATATAAACTGGGTCTCATTCAGTGGTTTAAGGCTCCGGGGAGGTCACGAGCCACACGACTCCCTGCATTCAACGCGTGACCTACGGAGAACATGAGGACTCACGAAAACTCTTGACGTGAAAGCCTCCATTCAAGTTGGAATGACTTGGCCACGTAGTTTAAAGCGGTCTATCTTAGTCCTTATTGACGGTAATAGCAACCAACAGAAGGCAGAGACACAACGGATTCAGTAGTGATGTGTTCGTTGTGACGTAGACTAGCTATTGTAGCTCAGAGATTTGGTGGGACGTCTATCATCGCTTAACTTGTATGTAATTCAATGCACTCTTGGTTGATTGCCCCCGCTCCCTTATTGGTACAAGTCATTGTAAGTGGCCTGTCTGGAACCTTCTTGCAAACGGTAGAAGCAGTAATGGCTGGCAGTCGAAGAGCGCGATGTGCTGGGAGCGTACTTGGAAATGAAAGAGAGAGTCTTAGAAGAATATTTGATTTGTTCCTGGATTTGACATAATTAGGGGAAGGAGATATTGTTGGATGACTGTGAGTTAGACTCCCGTGAAGGGCAACCTGAAGACGACATTTTTCCTCCAAGACTAATTCATGTACTTAAATGACTTTGATACTATGTTAGAATTGCTTTACTGATAGTTAATGAGTCCTGTACTACATGTTACGCCTATTGTTAAGAATATAAAGTGAGAGATATCTTGGCATCCTCTTTCTCTGTAGAGAGCTTGATTTGCATTTTTCAGAAGCTGAAGTTCGATGGCTTTTCTCAGTACTTTAAATCCCAGGATATTCTTTCCACCCTGTCGACACAACCAAACCCGCTTACTCAAATACCTGACGAGAAGCTAAATAAAAATCGAGTTGACCGGAAAGTCTTTCAATTAAATTATGAAACCCCGGTAGAAATTTGAGGCAAGGCAAATTGAATCAAGTTTTATAGTCCAACATCCTCGCTTCCTGAGACAAGTTGAGGGTCCACGTTTCCAGGGCCGGGTTCTCTGGGAGTAACATATTCTTGGCATCTGTATTTTTTCCATCAACAAAGTCGATATCAGTAGGGTCATCGATAGAACTAGATCGAAAACTGGCCCATCCCTCATAGTTACTAGTAGAGAATAGTATCTCTAGTGTATTGTCAGGCTGAATCGAAACTATTGAGTCTGGGTTGACAGACTCAATTCCGGACATTTGATGATTCGCGTAAAACGACAGCGGACTTTCGTCTGTCGAACCCCACATGCTCAATGGAGTTGATTGCCGGGACTGCATAGTGGAATCGTCGTGAAGACTGTCGACTGGGGATGAGGGAAAATCTCCGTAGAAAGTAAAGGGTTCTTGTTCATTCCAAGGCTGAATGAAACTTGCAGTGCTGTCCCAGCTCGCGTCCGACGTTTGTGACGAGTCTGAGAACCCGGGTTTCTGGTCCAAGTTGGCTCTGATCTCGTCAAGTGTTCTCGTGACTAATTGTTGGACATCGCTTAGATTTAGTTCTTTTTTCTCGGCAAAGCTCGAAATGATGCGCTCGCTCTCGAGAGCCCAGAAGTCACGAATTATTCCGATAGCCTCCTCCACCACACTGCCGAGATGAGGATTTTTTGGTCTGGGTTTATCCTCGAACAGAATGTCCCAAATAGTGTACCACTGCTCTGCCGGCTGTAGCATCCGGTCCATACGACGTCCCAGGAGTCCTTGGGCATTTTCGGAAACGCCATTTACGTTGTCAAGAGAGACGCGAAACTCGTTGATTTGAGACGGAGCGGGACTTCGCTCCGGTGTATGTCGCCGCCGAAGATGTTGCTTGACAGCTTGAATGCGATTCAGCTTGAGGCTTATGCAGTTAATGTGGCCCACGGGATCGAATCTATAATATGGACATGCAAATTCTTTTCCCTCATGAGATTTTTGAATAATGGCATCCTCGCCATCTGGCCTGCAGCCTTCATCTCCATCATTCTCATGGGCATTTTGCTTCCGCCTCCGTTTCTGGGGCCGCTTGTTGCCGTCCGGGGTCTGCTCAGCTGCCCGTTTCCGAGAAAGAGAGGGCCTAGAGGATTTATCTCTGCTTGAATGAAATGATTGTTCTTTTGGTGGACTGGAGGGATGTTCACGCAACTGTATTTGGGCTGAAGTGATCGAGGGCAAGCTGTCGACTTGAAGTAGGCCACTCTCACAGCGCTCGCTCTGCTCCGGTACTCGATCGAGTGTTGGTGGAGACGAGAATGGTTTTGCTTCGGGAAGCGGTTGGTGGTCCAAACAGGTTCCTAGAATAGAGAGAGCCTGTGTCTGGCAGAGTATGGCTTGATCATCAAGAGCTTCAACCTGACAACCATTGGAAAAGTCTGTGTCGTATTGAGCACATTCAGTACATTGGACATAATCCAGGAAAAGATCAGAAAATGTTGTTATCTTACTTGATTCAACGCTATTATATAACTTTTCATTTTGATTGTCACCCGTCAAGAGAGAATCTGTCGAACCTAATACGATTTCTGATGACGCTGCTAAGTTATGATAGGGCCGTGGAGAATTCGACAACACCGAGGAGTGTGGGATAGATTTTAAAGACGTACCATGCATTGGACTTCCCGCATCGACGGCTGAGGTGCTCCCAACTTCTGTATTGGAATTCACGGTGCCGGTCGTCGTAAAGGCTGGTGACTCTCGACTTTCAAGTTCGGGCAGGCGATCCATGAGTGTGATCTTATTGTTGGTAAGCTTCAAGGCATAGGATAGAAGGAACTCATCTCATTTAGTCAACACGAGTCGCCTCGCATAAGTTAATGCGCGCGAAAACGTACTACGCGGATCTGTAGCAATATCTGCGCGTTGCTAAATGACTCATTGACTGATTAGCTGACCAAAACATTCAATAAATTGGTCGTGGCCGAGCCGCAAGCTTAGTGATGTACCTGGAAATAAATCAAAACAAAATACGTGAGTGTGAGTAGAAGATAACCTTGAAAAAAATGGACATAACTAAAGAGGAAATATGACGCAACCATCCGTTGAGAGAAAGCTGAAGAAAGCGGAAGAAGATGTTGGAAGGGCATGGGACTCGTTTTTGCACTTTTGTGTTGGCAAATCACCCCTTGACACGGCAGGGAGTATGTCTATCATGGGCTGTCACATCTCGTCGACAAGGAGGATACGGCTTGGTGGTATTGAATCAGAAAAAACGCAACGGCCCGAGCTATTCAACTTCACCCATTCTTTTGCGAGCGCATTGAGATGGGGCATCGAAAGAATGACACGGATTGCATTGATTTCTTAAATATATTATTGCTAAGTAACCATCGTTGAACAACGTCTTTCTAGAAGATGGCCGGCGCTGGAGCACTATTAGATGGCCGAACCTGAGACACCCTGTTTTCGCTTAGTGCTATGACAGATCTGTGGGAATCTGAATGTTGAATAAGCTGGCCTTCTGGTCGGAGTGTCCCATTTCCAAATCTCCCTTGGCTAGTGTTCTTCTTCTTCTTCTTCTTCTTCTATTTTTTTGAGCGTTTCTGCCCTTCCCGTAATGTCCATTATTTGATTTGTTTTCGGACTCCTGTGGTTGATGGTGTGGCGGTAGTGCTTCTAGCTAAGAGCTTGCCTTGGATGTTGAGGCCAAGAGCTGACAGCCGGGCCTGAATTCTTTGGTTATGTTCATGTACAGAGGCCTGCTGCGCCTGTGATTGACTCAAGCCACTGAAATTTTCAGCCCGATACGTTCTGGTTGAATCTGCAAAGAACAGCTAACTTAATCTGTGTGGGTGCTGACATGGCCGCCACACGAATTTAGAGGTGGTGGGAAATCTGTATTGTGCTCCTTCAGCCGTCACCGATAACAACTTGAGAAACAACAAACTCTGAGCTATTGAGGCACGTCAGATCAATGGGGAAGTTATGTTTCCTTGTTCGGTTACGCATAGTTTGGATGAAGTGCGTACCGTGGCGCGGCATCTCGGTACGTACATATTGTAATGAAGAGCATGTTCGCTATAATCCGTCAGCGCATGGAATGCCTTGGGCAAGATCTCGCAACAAAATAAATGCATCAGAAGCACTGGCTAGGGCTGGTTAGCTCAAAGAGCCTTTAGAACGTCGCTATGAATCAAGGAGGTTGACACGCCAGTTGCCACGCAAAACTCAGAGCCAGTGACTTCTGAGGCCTCAACGGAAACGGGTTTGTGTACTCAATTAGCTTTTTCGTCCTGAAGTCGGGTAGACGAAGATCAGGATCTCTGCGGCCACGGTTGGGGTGAAAGCGTGTAAGTCCAGACAACACAGCAGGTCGTCAGGATCCCGCACAAATGTGAAAGCCACAAATGCGGGAGCTTCAACCATGATGATTTGTAAAACAATGAAGAAACCCGCTTTTGCGACCGTAAAGCTCGATGGGTCTGCCTCGCGAAAGCCTTTTACGCAGTTGTGCAGTAAAAACTACGGCGGGATGCGAACCATCATCATGCCTCTTTTCGACGGAACCTGACCCGGGTACATTTTTCTTTCATTTATCTCACATTATCTAAAACGCAAGTTTCCTTCGCTCTTTTCCTTCTTTGTTGCATTTCCTCCACCGTAAACCATCATGGCTGTCCTTCGTCTGGACCCCGGCGATTCATTCGGAGTCCAGCCCGCTCATCAATATGAAGCCAAAGAAAAATGGCCCCCCTCGACGGACCGCCTTTTTGGATCAACAAGCTCTGAATTTTCTCGTCCACCGGTTCTTGTTAGCGCTCGAGGAACTGAAGATGCAAAGATCAGGCACGCATCGGCTATCACTGCCGTGGATCAGGCTGCCCACTCTGATCTCTGTTTCGGGACTGGAAATATACCACTCTCGTCGGCCAATTCCGGGAAGAAGCATGAATTACGACAAAGGGAAGACTCTTCAAAGAAGAAAAGACGGTCAGAAGCCCGCAGGAGCAACGAGCCCAGCGAGAGCCACGGCGAAAGGGGTGACGAAGAGAACCCGTCGCCCAACGCCCAAGTCCAAGTCGGGAATGGTGAACCGAACGATCACATCTTCATCTGCCCTTATTTCAGAGCCGACCCATTGAGCTATCACAGGTGCTTTGGGCTCAAATTAAACGGGTTCAGCCGTGTGAAGCAGCATATTGAACGGGTTCACACCCTTAAAAGTCTCTACTGTCCGAGGTGCTACAAAGATTGGAAGGATAAAGACGAGCGGGATTGGGACCTCCATATCAAAAGAGGGAACTGCCAGCCCGTCCAACGAAAGCAAAAGCTGTGGCCCGGTGATATCCGGGAGCTCTTCCAACGCGGGATGCGGGGTTCTGATGAAGACAAGTGGCGCTGCTCATTTCGAAGGCTGTTCCCCGGATACGACGATTCTGGCTCACCTTATGCTAGAAATTTTATGGTTGAGACTTTCTCATACGCTCTTAGGTGGCCCTCCGTGGCCCCTCAAGACAGAGAGGTGGTCGAACGTCTGCTCCGTCAGGTACAGGCCGAGAGCAAGGGGCCGATTTCGCAACCATCAATTCACGAGCAGGACGAATTCCCTAGCGGCCACCCACCTGAGAAAAATCTGGAGATCTCGCAGACCTTGTCCATGAATGAAGCTGGAGGGCCTGGTTACACACTACAACACTTGCTCCCTCCCAGCAACTCCAATGAGCAGGTAATTCTGCAGCATTGCGAATTCCATGGTCAGTGGAACGCTCAGTCGCCGAGTTTCCCTCCAATGATCCCAGCCATGACCACTCCGACTGCCCTGTCTCTGGACCTTTTGAGCCACACACAGCTTTGGGCAGGGATACAACCAAACGACGGAGATTTCGGATCAGGCTTTTCGGACGGCTGCCCATTCACTGTCCCTTTGGCTACCATGTACAGTCAGATGGAAGATGCAACAACATCTTTGACAGGTAGCGCTAGGGAATGTAACGTGCATGATAATGACTCGGAAGGGAGTCAGTCAATGTGATTCACGTCCAAAATATCCACCAACACCCTCGCACCTTTTTTTTTTTTTTTTTTTAGCTCTAGTATGCTCCTTAATGTTAGTCGTTACCGCAACCCAACCAGATTTCTTTTTTAAATATAGTAGCACTCTATGATAAAGGCTTACAGTGCAAATTGTGTGTATCATCCACCTATCTGCTCAAGTGACTACCTAAATCACCCAAGAAAAATAATGAAGATATAATAAAGACGAAGTATTAGTAAAATAATGACAAAGTGAAGATAAAATAAAATAAAGCATGAAAATTTCACTGTATGGGGTATTCCGGATCTACAAGAATACATCAGACCCTCGTCCCTAATACCCACTTAGACGTATTGATGCTCCTCAAGTACCCGGTTCAACAAATCCTTAAGGACTAGGTTGTATAACGCAAGCTGCGCTTTTTCTTGGTCTTCATAGCACTCTTCGAGGAGTCCTTGACTTGATACATATTTTGAAACCTTGGTCTGCCCGTAAATCTCCCAGAAATCACAGATCATAGATACTATGAGTCCGCAACCATTTTCTAGGTAAGGAGTGCGAGGAGGCTGTGAATTGGGGAAGAGAAGCACCCATATACGTCGCCAACGCTCCGTTTCACCTAGATACCACTTGTCCCGCCTCGCCATCTTGGCTTTCTGGTATCCATTGATCCCGTCCACGTGCCCTGACTCACGAAGGTCGCACGTCCTCTTCGAAATATGATCATCGCGGTCGAAAAGATTATCGAAAGTGTTATAGCACATCGGGCAGTAAGCAGGCTTCATATGATGCCGGCTCAGGTGCTCGATTACGTCCTCAATACTCTGCAGATCGTACTGCTTCAAGCATCCCCGGTATTTTTCAGGGTTAGAAGCGTTGAATGGACATGCAAGGTGAAAATACCCGCTTGCACCCTCATACTTTTCACTGTGTATTACTCTAAGGCGCCTGCGGGGAGGCAATCTGTCGGATGGGGGCGCAACATAGAGTGCGGAAACCTTCCAAGCCACAAATTCGGTATACGATGAGCACAATAAATCCTGTCTTGCTCTTTGTAAATCCCTTTTCTGGGCCAACGCAGGCGCCTGAAAAATATGACTGATGTCATTCTTGTTCTGCCTTGAGTTTTGAGCGGCAAGACTCTCATCCTCATCAGAGTTACCCTCGCTGTCGCTAGTATCGTCGTTTGGTTCGGATTCGGAGGAGCACGGCGTCAGGTCGGCGCACGCACTGGAGCTGTCGGGAGAGCCCTGTGCCTCCTTGTGGAAATTGCAATTTTGGTCTGGAGTTATCGGAACGGACCTCGTCCGCTTTGTGTGAACTGATTCAACAACGTCTAACATCTCAATTGATCCCGCATCTTGACGATTCCGCTTTGAAGAAGGTCTATGAGATAGTTGGGAGGCCTTGTTGGGCAAGGTCCGTTGTGTCAAATTCCGCATTCGTGAGTTGGGGGTACAAGTCATCTATTCAGGTGAAGAAGCAGATGACAATGAGGTGGATGGAAGGAGAATGAAGTTTGAAAAGTAAAGCCGACGGTAGGAGGTGGTAATTATCCTATATAGATAGATGTATTAGAAAATTTCTTGCATGTTTGAAAATGAAGCTTGAAAAAACGAATGCTCTTAGTTGCCTTCATGTCTTCCCTAACCTTGACCGTTTTGGTAAAGAACACACCTGTGCTCTTCGTCCGCGAACCTCTTGTGGTTCTTCGGGTACCACTTTAACATGCAGCTAGGCAATGCAAAGGCGGCCGGCGACTGCGTGAATTTCACAATTGTGTACGAAGCACAGATGGAGGTGTCTTAGGGGCTTTCTACATTTGTGGCGGTCATTTTCATTGGCTTAGTGGCGACATAGCCTCAACAAAATTCACACTTTCAGGTCCATCAAAGTCCAAGTCGTCTGACCTTTTCAAGCTATCAAGCCATGCTAAGCCGATCTTATAATAGCCGACGTATTAACTTGGGGGGTGTGCAGTTTGTCGAGGAGAAGGCAGCCATGACGACAACCGCACTTAGCCGGGCGGATGGATAGTGCACTGATGAAATCCGAAAGAGAGAGCGGCAAGGGACCAGGACCAATGGGGTCTTCCACATGTCATTGGGCGCGCCAATCATAAAATAAAACCAATTGATCAAATGTAGAAGAACATTACTATGCTCATCGTACGAACAAAAGTCAAGGGGGAAAAAGGTAATATTAATAGTCATGATAATGATCTATCGGCCTGTCCTTCTCGAACCTGCCAACCAAATCATCCCAAGACTTGCCTACGCCAGGTAGATGCACTCCGTGAAAGCAAAAAAATAAAATAAAAAACTGCCCCCAACAAAATCCACAGTTTCAAGCCTTTTACCATATTCTCCTATCAAATCCAACCATGAATCCTCACTAGCAAAGCAGCAACTGATCAGTGTTGCCTCCACTAGCTCCGTTTGAAAATCATCAAACTATGCGTCTTGACACGTTGACTTTGCCTCGAGGAATATTTTTCCCAAGGGACATCGTTATTCGTCTTCGAGGTGTGAAAAAACGAGGCCCGACAATGCCGCGACAACCCCTCGAGTGGCTTCAATGCTGCCGCTCTGCCTTGGCCCCATCACCTACCTGGAGGGCTCTGGCCATTAAGTGTGGTTTAAATAAGGCTTGTGCTCAGTGGGCTGCAGGTACACAGGGTGAGCGCGGGTTGATTGGTGTCAGGTACTGAGGCCCTCAACGCAGCAATAGGTTAGGTCGAGATTCGGTTGTACGAATAAAACACTCTAAAATTGGACAGGTCTCTTGTTTGTGAATATCAATCTGTTGGCTCTAAACTGCTTACGTTGAAGAGATAAGGCGTCTATAATGAAGCTCTAAGCTGCCTTCACATGTTTAAATGCTAGACAAATCGATCTCGGGACTTTCTCGTCGTCTAAACAAGACCCTCGCGCCTTGATCGCTAGAGGTAAAAAAAAACCAAACCCCAGTTGTTTAAGTGTACATTCACTCGCAAGTTTCCAGTCATAGTTGATGAGCAAATGACATAACGCAACCTTGATTTGGGCCGCCGCAAAAAGGGGACCTCGACAAGCACCACCACTCCCATGTCCCCAGTTAAGATAAGGGGGCGTCGTCATAACTGGCTGCGCCAAGTGTTGTTGAGCCGGGTCATCACGCATTCGCATCAAGCGATATCCATCGAATTCATCGGATTGTCGTTGAAGTTCGGATTGTACGTCAGCGACTCATCAATAGCGCATCGCTGGCCTTTACGGAGAATCGAATTATCGGGTATGGTAATATCTTTTGCAGCCTTCCGCATCATGGTTACTGTACACTTGGTGAATTGGGAATCTTGGTATAAATAGAGGTAATAAATTCCTATGCGTAATAGGCTTGAGTCTCAGGGACTCTTTGATAACACTATCCATGACCTTCAGTCTTCCACCAATCCCTGTGACAAGCATGTGATGCGCAAATGTGCCGGGTAAAATGACTATATCGCTTACGTCCTTCTTTATGGTGTACGGAATTCCAGCGAATAGCTTTCGGCTCTGCTCAGGAAACATTTCTGCGTTGGTTCCCAAGGTATGCTTAATTAAATCAAGTGTACCGTTGCGGTCGCCTAGTAACCCCTAGACATATGGCCCTCAGGTAAACTGAGTGAGACGGTTTGCGAGCGACGCCAAGTCACCCATGATGTCTGGCAATTGTGCTTAAAAGCCTTCAGGCTCCGAACCAATGATATGCCCCTCGGTTGGCTAACCTTATAGCAAACGCTCTGCGTCGTTCCATGTCTCCTGGCCTTTTTTGTATATTTGTACCAGCCGATAATGAGAGCTCTTGTATGAAACCGGCCACGTTTGAATTCATCGGGCTATAGAGAAAGAAATACGTTGGAACAGGATCTTGAGCCACAGTATGCTAGTCATTTCGGCCTGGTTTTGACCGCCTCGAAGGGCCGAGTGCCAATCACACCGCGTTGCTTGGACTGGGTGTTTTAAAAAGAAGACTCACAAAATTTACACGATATTCTTGAGACTGTGCTGTAAATTCTAAACGGTTTGACTCCGATCGGGCCTTCTCAGCGGAAGTCCCATGTCTTACATCTCCCTTATGTTGTAATGCCGGCGATCTTCCCGAGTCTTGCATTTAAGACATGCCCACAGCGGCTTGATATCAGCTTCCCGCAACCAGGTTCATAAAATCGACCATTGCTATCATCATCATATAAAACATTGTACAATCGGCCCTATAAGTCGGAGTTGGCAAGATCTGCACTTTTGCCTACTCACATCAAAGCTTATTAGACAAAATGCTCCGTTAATCCTGGAACATTAAGGTCCTCGTGTAAATGATTTAGATTGAAGTAGGACATTATTGGTCACTTTCCTTGTAGCTGTAAACTTATTTGGCCATCCTTCCCGTAGTTTCCGACCCTTTGTAATGTCTTCTGTACGCTCTACCACGATTTTTATTAGCCCCTGTATTGTAATACGTTCAGCTAGTCGCTTGTTATAAGTTACGTACTAGGCATCTTGATAGCACAGAGAACTAACCACAAGGACGATGTCTCAAGAAAAGTTCAAAGTCATCATTGTGGGAGGCTCGGTCTCAGGCCTCACTCTAGCTCACACATTGCAAAAAGCTGGCATTGACTACACGATTCTGGAAAAAAGACACAACATTACACCACAGGAAGGGGCCTCGGTTGGTATATTTCCCAATGGTGCTCGAGTTCTTGATCAACTTGGGGTCTACGATGCCGTTGAAGAGGCTACTGCGCCTCTTGGGGTTACGCATATCCACTATCCGGATAACTTCAATTTCACCAGCGATTACCCCAAAAAGGTGCTTGAAAGGTTTGTACGAAACCACATATGTCCGGTTTTTCTAGCCATTTCTACTAGTTGCCTACTCACAAGTACAATTATCATAGCTTCGGATACCCCGTTGCGTTTTTAGAAAGACGAAAACTTCTTGAAATATTGTACGACACATTACCCACCAAGGACAAAGTCAGGGTCAACAAAGAAGTCTCCCATATCGAACAATGCATCTCAGAAGATGGGAAAAGCGTCGTCCAAGTTCATACCGTTGACGGGGACGTGTACGATGGTGACCTCGTCGTTGGCGCTGACGGCGTTCATAGTCGAATCCGGCGCGAAATGTGGCGCTTGTCCAGCTTATCAGGAACACCTGGCATCTCCCAGAACGAAAAAAATGGTAGTTCCCCTCAATTTCGTATGGTGTCATGTCATGAAGATGAGTATGGCTAATAAGACGACCCATAGGCATGTCAGCTGAGTATTCTTGTGTTTTTGGCATTTCTAAAGGAGTGTCTGGGCTTAAGCCTGGAGAGCAAATCCTGCACATCTATGATGGCCAAACCTTGGTCGTGATTCCCTCCAAGGAGGAATTGGTCTTTTGGTTCTTGTCACGAAAAATGGACCGAAAATATCAGTATAGCGATGCTCCTCGCTTCACCTTAGAGGCAGCTGCCGCACAATGTTTGCGAGTGGCGGATGCCCCTCTTGATAGGGATGTTCGGTTTAGCCATGTATGGGAGAAGCAACAGACCTTTAATATGGTTGTTCTGGAAGAAAACCTCTTCAAAACTTGGTCGTTTGGACGCGTGGTATGTATCGGCGACAGCATTCATAAGGTATGGAGTTCTTTTTGGCCTCGGCACTGCACTGGCGTGTCCCCTGTTTAAGAATTGGCTAATGAAACAATCACATGCTAGATGACCGTTAACCTCGGACAAGGCGCTAATTGTGCTATTGAAGATACGGCTGTATTATCCAATCTTCTGCATTCTTGTTTGCGAGGGAGGAGGGACACGAAGCCAACAGATGCCGAGCTCGGCGCTGTGCTGCGTCACTTCAACGGCGTCCACCTTTCTAGAGTGTCACATATTTGTGACATGTCATGGCTAATAGCTCGAGTGCACGCGCGGGATGGATTTATTCGCAAGGTAATTGGGAGGTATATCATGCCGAATTTGACAAAACGCTTTCAACATCGACCCTTCAACTTGATCGCAGATGGTGCAACTTTGGAGTTCTTACCCTTGCCACCGCGATCTTCGTACCCGGGTTGGGAGAAGTACCGAAGTAGCAGAGATAGGATAAAGTTCTGGACAGTGGTCGGCTATTTTTCTTTGTTCATCGGCATGCTCAAGTTGGTGTCATTGGCTTATAAGCAATGAATGGAGTTGAAAGTTATCCCATCTACAACATCTGGTGTTGCTATAGAACACTTTTCCTCGCCATCACATTTCCAAAAGCTCAAAGACACCCTAAGGCGAGGGTTAGTGGCAGGATAAAGTAACGGACATCTATAGGACCTAGTACTATTAATCGCAGACTCGGTGATCAGAAAAGATGTTACAATATGTCCATGAGCCATTGACGAAATTAACAAATTATAGGAGCCGCCATAAACAAAGGGTAAAATACCCAAGTTCACGGTAACCAGTATGATAATCCAGCTGCTATATCACCCCGAACTTCTGGTTCCGTCTCATGACTGGTGTCGGCGTGTAGGAATAGCTTACGCATTTACAAGTCATCCCTGGCCTTCTTTTCCAAAGACCTGTAAAAGAATGCATAATCCACAAACAAAGTTTTCTTATTTCGAATATTAACAGTGGTGTGTAGTGTTTTATAAACCAGTTGGTGGGTTATGTCCTCCATGGTTCCATGCCCATTGCCCTTTTCTCATGTACATACAACCATAACCTCGAATCTGTAAATGCCTCAAGTACTCCAATTCTTCCGCTTACATTTTCAATTTTCGAGTCGCAGCCTGTTCCTTTTCAAAACGGCGAACATACCAGAGACAGATACCATAAGAAACGTTCAGCATAAGAAATACACCAACGAACCAAAGATAAATAGGAGACGCAAGATGCCCATGCACTTCCTTCCAATACCTATACCGAATGAGATCTAAAGGGACGATGGCAACGGATCCAACAAACCGGCAGAACCTAGAGAGGGAAGTTAAATGTTAGATTTGTAGCTCTATTAGGCGTAATTAGAAGCTTGTAGCTGAAATATACCAAAGAGTAAAGGATGTGCCACGCGATGAGCTCCGAGATAGCAGTTGACACAACGCTCCGGTATCCAGCAACAACTGGCAAACATATGCACTCCAAGCCTGCCCCATGGCTGGTCCAAACTGGACTGCAACCGCTGAATGAAAAGAGATCCAGCCAAGGATGGATATAATGAAAATCAAGACAATGTTTTTCTGCACCAGGGGCGCATGTGCCCATTCTCTTGGGGCTGACTTGACAGCAGTATACATTACGCAGAAGTTTATCATTAATCCAGTGTAGTGGACCCAACGGTCAAGGTCGCTGCCGAATGAATAAATAAGCCCGTAAGTGAATTCCCAAGCAAAGTTGCAGCACAAAGCTAACAACGCCATGCTGTAGGTTTGATCTTTCAATGACTTGCGGATCATACCGATGTAGTTTGCAGTCCAGCCGACGCCGACAATGAGCGTACATGCGTCGGCAATCCAGGCGACGTTTTGGTACTCCAGGGGAGCGAGGGATACGTCTGCAACGTTCATATTTGCGTATGTGGCTGTATGTGTCGAACATACAACAGCGAATAGTCGAATAGTAGGAATGAGATTCAATGTAAGAAAAAAAATGGTTCCTTGGTGGGAAACGCTCGATGATGACAAATATCTGTTGGGTTTGGGGTGTTCTCCGGCTCGACTCCTCCTTCACAAGATTCATATAGACTTGTCAAAATGACTGCAGTCGGTTCACTAGCTACGGACAGGTTTCAGAGCAAGGAAAATCATGTTTCACACGGGAGCTCCTCTATCTTATAGATAGGCCCGAAGAGGCACCGATTGGAGGAACGACCCATGTCTCAGCAGGTCTCAATTGATTACCAGATATATCTCATTACAGCCACGTACTTTGTGAAACAGCACCTCAGTTGTCTCAGCCATAGGAGGGAGTATTTCCATCAAAGCAATTTCAGCCACCAACCCCACCCAGCTTCCACATTCGCAGTTAATCAGCGTAGTATTGAGTCTCTCAGTCTAATGCATTTAACCTACAAAACTTGTCCAGCCATGATCTACAGCAATAATACCTCCGTTGACGGCATCCCACCCCGGCCCCGAGGACAAAGACACACATAATGAGGCCACGTCATTGACATCACAAACCTGTGCCGGCTGTGCCGCTTGGAGGAGCTTCATGACCTTCTGGTAACCTTCTTGGTGACATTCAGTCCGGAACGCGTCACTAATGTTTGTACCAATCATGGGTCCCAACATCAGTGCGTTGCAGCGAATGCCCTTGGGTCCGTAAAAGGAAGCGGTGCTCTTAGTTAGACCAATGAGCCCGTGTTTGCTTGCTGTGTACGCCGTTCCTTTCCTCAGAGGGCCGTTGTCAGCGTCTGGGTATTGATATGCCTGATACTACGGCATTGGAGCGTGTACTGGGATAGAAATGCTTACCTGCGACCCAGCCGGCCTTAGCCGCTCCAGAAGCAATATTGATTATGGAACCGTTCGGCTTGTGCTCTTTCTGTAGCATTAAGTTCACAGCCAGCTTGCTGAGAATCATGGGTGCCGTTAGATTGACCGCCAAAACATTATTCCACAGGTTCAGGTCCATGTCTCCGACCGGCTCGAAGCGGTCCATGATAGCGGCATTGTTGATAAGAATATCGAGGGTCTCAAACTTATCAGCGATTTTGTCGAATAGATTTTGCATTGCGCTCGGGCTGGTAATATCAGCTGTGGCGAACATCATCGAATCATGCCTTTCGATTCCCGCCAGCTCAGCTGACGTGTTCTTGATTCGTTCTTCATTAACATCGCAGATGACCACGTTAGCTCCAGCTTTGAGGAATGCTATTGCTATGGCCTTGCCTAGCCCCCCAGCTCCTCCGGTGATGAGGCTGGTTTTCCCTGCCAAGGGGGAGGTTTCGGACACGGAAGCTGACATGATGCCGTTTGGATGTCTGGGTGATTCGAAACGGGAGGAGGATGATTGAAGAAAGAGCTCGCTACCTGGGAGTTGGACCTATTCAGCTCTAAAGCTATATTCACACTTTCTAGGGCCAATTGTACCCTCGTGAATAAGTCGACATGGAATCAATTCTTATAGTTGTGCCTTCGGGCTTGTTCATTCATAAGGCTAGAGGTCGATGATAGAAGCAACCTTGAGTGGCGGATCCAAGTTGGTGGCTTAAAGAAATCTAGCGCTTCCACTGCACAACGCTTTGGACGTTATTCGCCGAGACACGGCTCATATCTCAAATCCACCCACCGTATCTTATCAGAGCTGAGACTGTGGATAAGGGATCAACTATGCATGTACTCAGTGTCAAAATACTGGCCCAAAATAAGATCGAGATCTATATTAGGCCGAGTTATACGTACCATTCCAGTCATAACATTGCATGTCCTTGATAGAGTATTTTCGGGTCTGAGATGACGTGATGATGTGGGTAATGCTAGCAGACCCTTGATAAACCTATATAGCGATGTGTGTGATGGGGCGGCTTTCGCTTAGACGAGGCCTGATTATTGATTATCGACTGAAGGGAAGAAATTAATACTGTGTCTTCTGTTGTGGAACCAACATTTATTTAGCATTAGCATTTATAGTTATAAGGCACATCCATCTCTGGGACTATCTCCAGGCATTTCTAACGTATCATCTCACCAAGTACTCTTTGCGTTGTTCCTCTTTAACTTGACCTTACATCGCGCCGCTGTGACACATCCAGCGATGGCAACGAAAACTCGGACAACCAGGCAGCTTTTCAGCCATCTGATTAGCCTATCCCGATACAACAAATACAATCCTCTTCTCGCTACATTTTCAGGAGGTACGTCGCCATCAAATGAGTAATTCGATTAGTGCTAATAGGATCCCGCCCAAACAGCATGGTCCGCCATGGTGGCCGGTGCGGCAGCACTTGCTGATGAGCGTTCGAGCATCTCGCCTTTGTACATCTTTCGGCAAGCTACGCTCTGTTTTCTTGCCGCGTATTTATTCTGTGGTGCGGGCATGGTTTGGAACGATTGGATTGATCGTGACATCGATTGCAATGTTGCCCGAACGAAGACCCGTCCTCTGGCGGCCGGTCTGGTCACCACAACGGAAGCTATGTTGTGGATGGTATTTCAGGTCATCATGTCTTGGTGTGTTCTCCACTTAATGCTTGAGAGCAACGATGTGTAAGTCATTCTAAATGTTTCTCGCACCCGTATCGCCAAAGAGTTTGTCATGTTGACTCCGGTAGCTTCAAACACTTGATCCCTGTCATGCTTGCGTCAATGCTCTATCCCTTCGGTAAACGGCCCCTGTTTCGAAAGTTCCACTTCTATCCGCAATACATCTTGGCATTCACCCTAGCCTGGCCAGCCATTCCTGGACGAGCTGCCATCTATGGAAGACACGAGTCCTTCATGGAGACAACTCGTCAAGTCCTTCCACTCTGCACGATGGTGTTCTTCTGGACCATATACTTGAACACCGCGTATAGCTATCAGGATATTGTCGATGATCGGAAGATGAAGGTCAACTCTTTCTACAATATTGCAGGAAACCGTATCCACCTCCTGCTTGTGGCACTGGTTAGCCCGGTCCTGGTGTGTTTGCCTATGTACATTGTTGATCTTGGATCCACGTGGCTTTGGATTAGCTGGATGGGAGTCTGGACCGCGAGTTTGTTGACACAGTTGGCGCAGTTTGACGCTGAAAAGCCTGCAAGCGGTGGGAAGCTCCACGAGACCAATTTCGTCCTCGGCATTTGGACCATCGTCGCCTGCGTAATTGAGGTGCTCCTCAAAGACGATTTACATTCCCCCAAAGTCGCTTACGTTTAGCAATGTGCTAGCGACTGCGATTTCGTAATTTACTCTCGCCGGTAACTGCTACCCTAGATAATTCCAGACAGAGACGAAACAGAGAAGAGGTAGATATATTAGTGTCAACTCGGATTTCTACTTCGTACAGTCCTTTTCACCACGGTGCCTCTCGGATCGGAAGGTCTTGGTACTACCCAATCTCTCCTCCTTTCTCCCTCTACGTGTCCAGAAAAGGAAATTTCCCCCATATTTTCTTTTTAAACATTTCTTGGTTTTGCTCTTGTCTCTTTCCTCTACCTTCGCAGTAAGATGCGCGTAAATCCTGAGAAGCCACAATAAAGTATGCCCAAGAATCAGATGTTGTTTTTCTAAATTAAGCAAGCTGCTGCCTTAAGAGAAATTAAACGGTATTGCATGATAATGCAAGTTTGGTATCCCTCCAATTATCCTCGAGGCTCTCAATACTACGCATAAAAATTATCTCATAACTGTGGCTAGTCTCACTAACAACTATATAGTCACCCTATTAGATCAAGTTTAACTAGTAGACTTTAACTTGTTGAGAGCGCCAGTGGCCATGACCGCTGACTCAGTGATATCCCAAAGCTTCCGGTGAACAGTGACATCCTGCGGGATTGATGGTATTCCCATCTGACCAGGGCCATCCGTATAACTTCCCTTCCAACGACTACTATTTCCCTTCACCATCTCTGCCGTGGCGGCAAATAGTGAAGTGTCTGCCCCCCTTTCTGGTTTATCGAACAAGAACCGAACTAGCGGACGTGCCATTAATGGCACCACGTCGACCGCTCCACTAGTCCCTACGAAACCAGGGTCTAGAGAAATGGAGATGATATCGACATCTTCTGCATCTAGACGTCTCTGTAGCTCTGCCGCAAAAATGACATTGGCTTGCTTGGATGAGCCGTATCTTCGGTGTTGGGCAAGGTTGGAATCTTCCCAACCGGGGCTGGCGCCGGAATATTGAAGGAACTGGTCGGTGGTAAAATGATTTGACGGCATACGGACGGCATGTCCTGACGACGATACCTGAACCTAGTTTTAGCACCTAATATAGAGGACATGGCGTCCTAGCATAGAGTAAACCTACTGTAACAATACGGACATCAGATCCCTTCTGTTCAGCAGTGGCATTGAGCAAGGGTAGTAAACAGTATGTAAGTGTCCAATGGCCAATGTGACTGGGGTTGTTAGTTTCTTATGAAACGCCCTAGGGGCATTGCAATCTATTATCTTACTTGACTGCCATTGTTTTATCGAAGCCATCTGACGTCTTGCTATAGTTGTATGGATTAACTCCAGCATTATTAACTGTGAACGACGGATGTTAGCATGGCAGTTCAATCTATTATTTTGATTTGAAGGCAATTTTACCAAGTATGTCCAATCGCCGTTCCTTTGATCTTAGCTCAAGTGCCGCGTCGACGACTTGATGTTGGCTTGACAAGTCAAGACATAGCCAAACTAGCTTGTCTGGGGAAATTGACGGATTTTCTTCAATGATTCGCTTGATGGCTGCTTTCACACGTGTTTCTGATCGCGATGCTATGTACACTTTGGCGCCCATTGACGCTAAGTGTTTGACTGTGTAATACCCTATTCCTGCGCTAAATCGCTTCTATTGGCATCAATAGTACGGACATAAGTTGATACAAGTACTTACTTTCCCCCAGTTACTAGGACCACCTTGCAATCGAGATTCAGTATCTGAGATTCACTCCCTTCACTGACACTTGCCCTGTACCTTGCGATGCCTCGCTTCAAATACAAAAAGAATATAGGTAAATAGATGAAGAGCCCGAGCAGGATATCCTGCAATCGAATACACACTCGACGGATCCACGGCGGCAGCATGTTGAAAGTTCAATCTATTGAAGTTCCGGTTGTAGGGAGCGTAACCTTTCACCTACTCTAGGGTACTACTGGTCTTTGAACTATTATTCCATGATCTGCTCTTTCCAAACACAATCACACTTGAGTAATTGATAATTTATGCATTGGATCCTATAGGCTGTGGAGCGAAGATTGGTTGTTGACGTTTGTGTCTCAAGTCTATCTTTTCAGAGTGCATCATTGGTTTTGTTTGACGCACCAGCCAGGTGACTGTTTCTTAACCCACCCAGCGGGGTGAGTCAAAGCGGCAAGCCGTGTCATAGTTGAGACTATCGCTAGATGAACCTCGTTAACCGATGACTAACCGTTTTGGGATTCCGACTGTCTGATAATAGTGCCGAGACCTGGATCCTTGAGACGGCAAAGTGAGATAGATCCATGAAGAGTTTAGAAAGGCTGCCTAATGATCAATGATATAGTTTATCATTTTGTGGATGCGATTGTCTCATAATAGTGCCGATAATGCCCTTGGCGGCGCATTAAGGAGTGGTAGGTTCATTGAGCGTGAAAAATGGATAACAGATGATCGAGATTTCGATGAATGCCATTGTCTAACAATAGTCCCGAGACTTAGGAATCGACGCGTCACACTGAAGGGAGAGGGGGATTGTTTCGGGAGAAGTTAGAAATGTTTCTCTAAATAACCGCTTTATCAATTCGACTGTCTAACAAAAGCACTGCGGCACTTAGCATTGTACGGCAAGAGTGAGACGGTTCTGTGAGGAATCAGGAAAGCAATCCCACGCGACCCGTGAATCTGTTGGAATCAAGTCCTTGGAATCTCGATAAGCTGAAGTGGCGAAACTTTGGTTTACAAACCTGCGGAGTAGACTATCTGCCCCTAAGTTCAATGGCATGGTTATTAGACTCCAACATTGAGCGACCGTCGACTTCACTTTGAAATAGAAGACACGCCCTCTCCATCCGCCGAAATCTCATTGCATTTACTACTATTGAAAGACTTAGACAAACTTTTCCGATATCACGATCTACGCCATGCCTCAAGCGTTGTCTCCAGTCCAATTGTCCACGGTGCCGACCGTGAAGACCGCGGAAGGCTTGATGGACCCGGTGTTCTGTCGCCAACACGAGGAGGTATGTTCATTGACTGCGATTGAACTTCAACGACTACATTCTTTTATTGTTTGGGTCTGACATTATGCGTACGTATCTAGATTGTTCGTGCTCCCTTGGACTATCTCCTCGAGTTGCCAGGCAAAGACATCAGGGGCAAGATGATGTCTGCTTTCAACAAGTGGCTTAACATTCCCGATGCTAAGTTAGAGGTCATTAAGAACACTGTTATGCTGTTGCACAATGCATCGCTCCTGTATGTAGGATGGAACAGGAGGAGCTTGTATTCGTATTGATCGCTAACTCAACCCCGCTAGAATTGACGACATTCAGGATTCCTCAACGCTCCGTCGTGGACTGCCTGTGTCGCATAGCATTTTTGGAACTGCGCAAACAATCAACGCTGCTAATTACGCTTTCTTTTTGGCTCAATTGGAACTCTCCAAGCTGGAAGACCCGCGCGTCTTCCAAATTTTCACCGAGGAGTTGTTAAACCTGCATCGTGGACAAGGCATGGACATATACTGGAGAGATGCTTCTGTTTGTCCGACAGAGGAGGAGTACTTCACCATGGTCTCGAACAAAACCGGAGGCCTCTTCAGGCTAGCTGTCAAGCTGATGCAGGTGGAAAGTGAATCCGACCGGTGAGTTCAAGAACCCAGTAAAACGTGTGAGAAGGTATCGGCTAACGTGACTATGCTCGGCCACGAACAGAGATTATGTTCCTCTAGTCAATGTTCTGGGTGTCATTTTTCAAATTAGAGACGATTACCTCAACCTCCAGAGTGACGCGTACGCTAAGAACAAGGGTTTTGGCGAAGACCTGACGGAGGGGAAATTTTCCTTCCCCATCATCCACAGCATTCGCTCAAACCCAACAAATATTCAGCTCTCTAGTATTTTGAAGCAGCGAACGTCGGATGCAGACGTGAAGCTGTTTGCGGTTAGATATATCGAGTCAACTGGTTCATTCAAGTATTGTGAGGAGAAGCTTGAGGAGCTAGCTACCGAGGCAAGATTGCTGATTGAAGGCCTTGGGGATAATGCATCTGAAGATGTCAAGGTGATGGACTACATCTTGGGCATGATTGGACTTGAAGGGTGCGGCTTGTCAAAGTAGATACACGAAGGGCACTGAGAGTTTCTTCCACTCCACTAATACAGCCTGATGGGGGAAATTAAGGCTTAGAATTTCCTAGTTGGTGATGGAGCTGTAACTATTGAGCCTAAGACGATATCGCCCTTCGACAGATCAATTATCGATGCTATTCGCGGCCGATTTTGTGACAAGCCTTGTAGAATTCCTTCGACTCGCACAGACCAAACCCTGCAATATCTATACACGATTAGACTCTAGCATGTTGATCTCTCTACCCTCGAGACATTTTCGACATATCATTAACTCCCCACCAAAGGGCCGAGCCATGCACCCGTTCCTGGGTGGAATGGGCGTACAGGAACCAGTCAATGGTATTCAAGATCGGCGTACCTGACACAGAATGAAAGTTGTGTCCATCTCGGTAACGCTCTTCTAGCAGATCGGCAAGGGCGATTGATTGCTTCACGTTCATACCCAACAAATTTCGCATTCCATTGGCTGGAACGTGGAAGCAGAGATAGCAATTACACCTTTTCTTGGCATGCTTACTAAAAGTCTTATCTTTATCTGTCTCACTTCCCATCCGAGCAAAGATGACTCGGGGCTATCAACATAATCCCGTAACTGAAACGGCGGGACGGTTCAGCTTTCCGTCTCCCGCATTTCAGATCTGAGGAGATAGCTTGATCCCAAAGATTACGGGAAGCTGGTGAGATGTGGATCCATAACTTTGGCAGAAGGTCTAAGATTATCATCAGGTGAGACCTCCTCCCTCCTTGGGTGATTGATCGAT
Source organism: Mariannaea elegans (assembly GCA_930272665.1). Taxonomy (NCBI): domain Eukaryota; kingdom Fungi; phylum Ascomycota; class Sordariomycetes; order Hypocreales; family Nectriaceae; genus Mariannaea; species Mariannaea elegans. The sequence continues at coordinate 85,898 of CAKNEU010000087.1, forward strand.
AGTTCCACAATGGAACCGACCCGTCCCTTGGATCCTCATTTCTGTGTGTAAGTGATATCTCGGAGATAACGTCAAGTTGACTACTGCAAATCGCGTGCTCAAAGTGACATCATTTATTTCGTGCTTCCTCAAAGCATATAGACGGCCAAAGCCATTTGAGAAGGCTTCCAACACTGGCTGCACACACGGCGTTATCAACCTTTTTTCTCTCTTTTCGCCCCTGCGGATCCTCACCAGGAAATATGTCTACCAACTTGCCGTTGTCTTTGCTAATCTGCGGTTCGTTGGCACCAGACCCCGACATCGTGAACTTAGCCCGCCTTCGCTCAAGCCTCATCAATGACCCGCACCTAGCTGAGTTGAGAGACACGGTCAGTGAACTTCCTGATCTTTGGTCACTTCTCGTCGAGAGAGAACCATCACTCAAATGTGTTGGTGCGGAATCCTGGCTTCAAAGCTTGGCCGAATGGATCAAGCACGGGGACAACACGCCAACTCTATCAGGCCCAGCTTCCCACAGATCACGCAATACACAACTGGCAGTGTGGACAGTCCTTACCCAAATTATCGACTATACATCCTATTTGAACAGTCGGGAAAGTGTTGACGAACTAGACGAGAATTGCGACGCGCACGCCAGCTGTTTACAAGATGTTCATGACTCAGGCATTCAGGGATTATGTATCGGACTGCTCTCTGCCATAGCGCTTGCTTGTGCGACAGACAGAACAGAACTGTCTAAACTTGCCGCTACCTCTGTGAGGTTGGCCATGTGTGTCGGAGGATTTATAGATCTTGATGAGGCTGAATCACCGGAATCAACCGTATGCCTGAGTGCGCGCTGGTCAAGAGGCGGTGAGGGCGAGAATAGACCTGTAAATGACAGGCTCAAGCTGGTGCTTGAGAGCTGCCCCGAGGTGCGTGTGCCATTTTAACTTCAAGCGGTAGCTAACAGTCTCACTTCTAGGCTTATTTAAGTGTCCTCATGGACGATTGTAGCGCGACAATCACAACACGTAAGGGGAGCGCCGTGTCCTTGATGCACCATCTCAGGGAGAATGGGGCCGTGGCTAAGCAGATTGATCACCTACATGGTCGCTATCATTACTCTGGTCATAAGGACATGTTTAAGAGGCTCGCTGATCTCTGCGAGAACTTACCCTTACTGAATTATCCCCAGAACAGCTATCCCCTCGTGCCATTAAGGCGGAATGACACTGGAGAGATTGTTATAAGAGACCAAGATCCAACTCCACTTCATGAGATGGCTCTACAGTGCATTCTAGTCGAAAAAGCTGACTGGCACACAACCATGAGATCATCGATGGCAGCCGTGAACACGGGAACAGCTTTTGACTCAAGTGGTGCAGAGGGGAAAACTAGGGTGATGGTTCTAGGCCCGGTCGATTGCATTCCTCGATCTACTCATGGGTTACAAATTTTCCGGCCCATGGCAAACCATTATCATGGTCATTACCCTAGTGACTCCATTGCCATTATTGGAGTATCCTGTCGGTTTTCCGGATCAGAGACTGCTCATCAGTTCTGGGACATGATCCAAGCAAGAAGAACAGATAACTCCCCACTGGAGGAGACGACAGGCGCCTTTGACTCTGCATTTTTCGGAAAATCCTCTCGCGAAGCCGAATACATGGATCCCCAGCAACGACTTAGTCTTCATCTTGCCTACCAAGCTCTAGAGTCAGGCGGGTATTTTGTTCCGTCCTCCTCGGCGACTGACGATGTTGGCTGTTACATTGGTATCTCTTCTTGCGATTATGAGGACAATGTCAATTCGCGACCACCAACAGCATTCTCCTTCACGGGCACGGCGCGAGCTTTTGCGAGCGGTCGGATTAGCCACTTTTTCGGCCTAACTGGCCCTTCTATGGTTATTGACACTGCTTGTTCTTCTTCCGCCGTAGCAATCCACACGGCATGTCAGGCCATTCTGTCGGGCGAGTGCACTATGGCCCTCGCTGGAGGCGTCAATCTCATGACCGCAGAGGCTCGTTCGCACCAAAACCTGGCAGCAGCCTGTTTCTTAGGGCCAACCGGGCAGTGTCGTTCGTTCGACGCTAACGCAGACGGCTACTCAAGGGCCGAAGGCGGAGGCTTCGTCTTATTGAAGAGGCTGTCCTCGGCAGTGTCTGACAACGACCGCATCCTAGGTGTGCTAGCCGCCTCCGCCATAAACAACAATAAGGGAAATCGATCTATTACGGTACCGTCATCCGAATCACAGACACACCTCTACCGGCGTGTTCTTGAGAAAGCAAGTATGCATCCGCGCCAGGTGTCGTATGTCGAAGCCCACGGCACTGGTACCCAGAAAGGCGACCCCGTTGAGTGTCAGAGCATTCGAAATGTCTTCGGAGGATCTATTCGGCCGAAATTATCGCCAATACGATTTGGTTCTGTCAAGGGTAATTTGGGACACCTTGAAGCTGCATCTGGGCTGGCTGGAGTGATCAAGGTTATAATGATGCTGCAGCATGGTGTTATTCCACCACAGGCCAACTTCTCAGTCCTAAACCCTTCCATCCCTCCGTTGCGAGATGCGAATATGGACATTCCCAATCATCTGGAACCTTGGAAAGAGCCTTTCAGAGCAGCACTGGTGAATAACTATGGGGCTTCGGGGACGAACGCAGCAATACTTGTTTGTCAGCCTCCGCCAGCACCATTACAAGTTAAGAAAGTAATAGATGGGAAACCTCGTCAGTACCCAATTATTGTTGCTGCTCACACTACGGCTAGCCTGCATAGGTATTGCCGTGCTCTCTTACAATTCATTGAAACTCAGCACTGCCATGATGCCCACACCGACGCATTCTTTGCTAGTCTCGCTTTTTGTTTAGCCCAACGCCAAAACCAGTCTCTTCGCCAGCGCATCCTGTTCTCAGCTACCTCAACTGATGAACTGAAGATGAGCCTTTACTCGCATCTCAATAAAGACGAAAAACACGATGAAGCGCACGTCGTCAACAAGCCACGAACTAACAACACCAAGCCAGTGGTACTCATTTTCGCCGGCCAGACTGGTCGTAAGGTTCGTCTCAGCCGCGAAGCCTACCTCAGTTCCAGCTTGCTGAGACGTCATCTGGATCGATGTGACCGCACCTTGCAGACCCTGGGTCTTCACAGCCTATTTCCTCGCATTTTCGACCCGGCGCCCATCCATGATCTAGTTGATCTTCATTGTATCATCTTCTCGCTGCAGTACTCGGTTGCCGTATCTTGGATAGATGCGGGTCTGCAGGTCAAGACCGTGGTTGGCCATAGCCTTGGACAACTAACAGCTCTCTGTGTAAACGGTGTGCTTAGCTTGCCTGATGCCTTAAAGATGGTTTCTGGTCGGGCGTTGCTGATACAGAATAACTGGGGGCCAGAGCAAGGGTGTATGCTCAGCGTGGAAGCAGATGCTACCACTGTACAAACCATTATTGCCCAGATGGCGGCAACAGAGTATAAAGTTGAAATTGCGTGTTATAATTCTTCCTTACACCATGTTGTTGCAGGGACAGAAGCTGCCATAACGAATTTCGAGAAGGCAGCCCTGTTAAGCAAGATCCCTGTCAAACGACTTGCCGTCACGCATGGGTTCCACTCGGAGATGACCAACTCTATCATGCCTGAGTATCAAAAGCTTCTCCAGGAACTCGTCTTGCATCCTCCTAGTATCCCCATAGAGCCTTGCTCGAAATCTGGCGACAGCTGGGTCAGTCTCACGTCGGAGTTGATTATGCGTCAATCCCGCGAACCTGTCTATTTTGCTGAGGCCATCTCCAGAGTTGAGAAGCGGCTAGGCCCATGTGTTTGGCTTGAGGCTGGATCTGGGTCTACCGGTGTTACAATGGCTCGTCGTGCACTTTCTAATATCGCTGGACAAAACCTCTCATTATCTCACTCCTTCTACTCCGTTCGACTCGGCGACAACCAGGACCCAGTGAGGTCTCTTGCTGACACAACGCTGGGTCTGTGGAGTGAGGGGATCCGAGTGCAGTTCTGGCTCTACCATGCCTTACAGAGGCGCTGTTTCCAACCGTTGGAACTTCCCCCCTACCAATTCGAAAAGACTGAGCATTGGCTATCTGTTATTCCAAGACAAATGGAGTCGGAAAATAAAGCCAAGATGCAGAAGCCCGGTACGCGAGAGCAACCACCTAAGCTGGTGTCGCTTGTCGGGAAACAGATGGATCATCGTTCTGATGAACTCAGGTTTGAGTTTTCGATCAACCAATCCAGTGAAGAGTATTCCGTGATGGTGCAAGGGCGAACAGTCTTTGGACAGATTTTAGCGCCGACGTCGGTGTACATAGAATCAGCTGCTCGTGCCTACAGCCTTCTTCCTACGTCCACACCGGAACTATCTACTAGCGGGGCTCATTCTGCCTCCCTAGAAGTTAAGCAAGTTAAAATACATGCACCTCATGGCCTTGACCATCAACGACACCTTCGATTGACGCTGCAGAAACAAGCAACAGGATCCAATTGGAACTTTGTCGTAGAAAGTCACCCGATCACCGATCATGAGGCCAAAGCTCTCAAACTCCAAGCCTCGGGGGTCATTAGGCCGCGGAATCAAAAAGACGGTTCGTCCTATCTAGGGTCTCACCGACCACTCCTTCGCCGTCTTTACGATCGATGTGAGAACTTGCATTCATACCGCAGCGCCTCAGTTGTGCAAGGTGCCTTCGTCAAGAATGCCCTAGCCCCAACGGCAAAGTATTCCGAGTCTTACTTTGGAATCCGGTCCATCACATCAAAAGACCTTGAGGCGGTAGGTGAAGTCGTTATGCCTACAATCGCGTGTCGATGGCATGCGGAGACAGTATTCAGCCCAATGACCTTCGACAACTTCTTGCTTGTAGCTGAACTACATGCCAGCAGCTTGGGAGAGCTTGCAGATGACCATATATACATCTGCAACGGGTTTGATGCTATTATCCCACACAACCACTCTTTGAACCCAACATCAAACCCCGAAGAAGATGAAGGACCCTGGAAAGTGATTTCAAGCTTGGATCGAAAGAATAAGACTCTCGTGGGTGATATTTTTGTGTTCAATGCGACTTCTAAAAGCCTTTATATGGCGATCCTGGGTGCAAGTCTACGTCAAATTCCAGCCCGGTCGTTGCAAACGGCACTTGAAGCTATGAACAGCACGTCACATGTTAAGAGCAAGGCGGCGGCAGCCAATAATTGGGAGCCAGAAATCTCCATTGATACACTCAACAACTTGTCAGATCCGATAATAGCCATCCACGATGCCGCTAGTCTTTCCGATTTAGAGGCAAACATGTCACTTGGTAGCAGACACGACAACGGCTCCATTAGCGAGGTGAGCCAGGAAGCCGAGTCAGGTATAGGCCGTCGCGGCTTTGGCTCTGTTCCCAGCTTGTTTACGCCTTCTTCGACAAATTATACCAAAGGCTCTCCAGGGGCTTCCTCCGACCAGGCTCTGTCATCCGCAGGCTCCTCTACACCGAACGACGACCATCTCGCTCTTCTTGGCCTCCTAGCGGATCATTTAGACTGCTCTCAGGAGATCTCATCAGACACACAATTAGGCACAATTGGACTCGACTCGTTGGTTGCCATACAGCTCCAATCAGATTTGGAAAAGATGTTTGGGAAAGGGCTGAACGTAAAGATTGACGAGAACTCAACGCTTTCAGATCTCTCTACCATGATTCTGCAAAAAGACTCAACTAGGCTGGTGGAGTCCAGCATGTTCACAAAGACAACGGTTCGAGGTGGGTCGAACTCGAATGAACTTGATGAGAACGTTTATGGTAGTACGCAAGTCACCCCGGTAATGAGAAGCCCTAGTTCCATTCAAAGATCTCCCTCCAAATTTCTCGCTCAGGCCACTCGGCAATTTGGTCGGGCCAAGGAAAAGACCACGTCACTGACTCAAGAGGCTGGATTTTCCGGCTTCTTCTCAGGAGTGTATCAAAAGCAGATGTCCTTGGTGCTGGCGTACATCTTGGAAGCTTTCAGCGCCTTGGGATGTGATATCAGAACCCTACGAGCGGGTGACCCATTACCTCCCCTTGTTCATCAGCCACGTTACAAACTTCTGGTTTCTCGTTTCTATGAAATTCTTGATGAGGCCGGATTTATCTCATTCCTTGATGGTCAGCCATACCGTTGTCGGACTTCCGAACCTCTTCCTCCAGCCAGATCTTCGGCAGACGTGTACTGCGAAATATTGACGGAATGTTTTCGTTACGGTCCCGAACATCGGCTGTTAAACGTTACGGGGCCACGTCTAGCAGACTGCCTTAGCGGTAGAATCAACCCGCTGCAGCTGCTCTTCCAAGACGAAGCCTCTATTAAGCTTCTTGAGGACGTTTACGTTAGCTCGCCTATGTTTGCGACCGGAAACAAGATGCTCATTGGTTTTCTTGGCCAAGTCTTTTCGAACCTCCAGCCCTGTGAAAGTAATAATGAGAAGCTTCGCATTGTCGAAATTGGGGCGGGTACAGGCGCAACCACACGTCAAGTCCTAGATGTTCTGTTAGCATACAACGTCAAGTGCACTTACGCATTCACCGACGTTTCTGTCGCGCTCGTTAACAGCGCCAAGCAAAAGTTTTGCGCTCACTATGGAAAATACGCGCCACAGCTCACTATGGAGTTTACCGTTCTTGATGTCGAGAAGCCGCCCCCAGAGGGTATGTCGCTTTCTTACGATCTCATTATTTCATCCAACTGCATTCATGCAACTCGGGACTTGCGACAGTCTTGCATGAATTTGGAAAAGCTTCTCTTGAGGGATGGCGGCATGTTGTGTCTTGTGGAGCTAACGAGGCCCCTCGCTTGGTTGGACTGCGTCTTCGGGTTGCTGGATGGTTGGTGGCGGTTTGATGATGACAGGACATATGCGCTAGCGGAAGGGGATAGGTGGAAGGCTGTTCTACTTGAAGCGGGCTTTTGTGATGTCGACTGGACCAATGATGGCTCACGGGAATCTCAACAGATCCGGCTAATCACAGCATGGCGGTAAAGATTGAGGCGAATTATCAGAAGCTGCGGGGTACATGGAACTGAATTTCTTTTCTGGGAGATACTGTGACAGGTTCCATTCTTCTGCATGGTGCTTTAATAATTATGAAACTGGGTAGAACCAATATCCGCACCACGGACTGCTTCTCAGCTAACATCAAAGACTTGTCGTTGCCATTGGTTAGTATACAACTCCCCCACTCACACATAAGACCGATAAAAATGCATATGCAAGGTTTCAGGTGCCAACTTTACCCATAGACTAAAGAGGCCAGATACGGATCTATTATAGGACGTAGGCCTCCATTCCATCCCCCTTGTCAAATGGATATTGAATCACATCCCAAGGTCATTATAATATCTGGATTTGACTATTTTATGGTAATTTAGCAGTAAAGTTATATTGAATTCAAGGTATCAAAAAAAGTAGAGGTTAGGGTGAGACTTTTGCTAACCAACTGAAGAATGGAAAGGTCTAGGAACAAAGCAACACAGCAGAACTTAGAGCTAATATGAGAGAATAGCACGATCAACAGGGATTAAATTCAGCTGGCTTAGACTAGCGGAGCTATGTGCTTCTGAGTAATTAAAACTAAGCCCTAGGCTTTTCATTGGGGATCACACGCTTGATGGCAAGTTGCCCATCCGTAAGCTCCCTTTCTTGGCCTAACTGAGAGAGAATGATTGTGCGAGGGCGTTCAACCATATTTGCCTACTCCTGATCGACAGGATACTCCTCTTCACCTTCATATTCCTCCTCGTCGAAGGTAGCTTCCTCGTACTGTTGGTACTCAGTGATCAAGTCATGGACATTGGATTCAGCCTCGGTAAACTCCATCTCATCCATACCCTCACCCGTGTACCAATGCAAAAATGCCTTGCGGCGAAACATGGCAGAAAACTGTTCGCTAACTCGCTTGAAGAGCTCCTGGATGGCAGTAGAGTTGCCCACAAAAGTAGACGACATTTTCAGTCCCTGGGGAGGAATGGAGCAAAGTGCGGTCTGGACGTTATTAGGAATCCAGTCAACGAAATAAGTCGAGTTCTTATTCTGAACAGCACGCATCTGATCTTCAACCAGTTTCATGGAGACTTGACCACGGCTAAGAACATAGTTAGCATAGAGTCAATTAATTTTTTTTCGTAGGGCGAACATACAAGATGGCGCAGCAAGTAAGATAACGACCATTTCGGAAGTCGGAAGCCGCCATGATATTTTTCGGGTCGAACAGCTGCTGACTCAGCTCTTGGACTGTGACAGAACGGAAGGAGTGGGCACCACGGCCAGTGAGAGGAGCGAAGCCGACCATGAAGAAGTGCAAGCGAGGAAATGGGACCATGTTGACGGCCAGTTTTCGCAGATCTGAGTTAAGCTGGCCAGGGAATCGCAGGCAGGTCGTGACGCCAGACATGACAGAAGAGACAAGGTAGTTGAGATCGCCGTAAGAAGGGCTAGAAAGCTTCAGGGTCCTCATACAGATATCATAGAGGGCCTCGTTGTCAATACAGAAGGTTTCGTCCGAGTTCTCGACAAGTTGGTTAATCGAGAGCATCGCGTTATAGGGCTCAACAACGGTATCGGAGACCTTGGGGGAGGGAACAACAGAGTATGTGGCCATGATGCGGTCAGGGAATTCCTCTCGGATCTTGGCGATTATCAGAGTACCCATACCAGAACCGGTACCTCCGCCGAGAGAGTGGGTAAACTGGAATCCTTGAATATGATCACAGCCTTCAGCCTCTCGTCGAACGACGTCAAGGACTGAATCTACAAGTTCAGCACCTTCGGTGTAGTGTCCCTTGGCCCAATTGTTTCCCGCGCTAGCCTCGCCAAACACGAAGTTGTCGGGACGAAACAGTTGGCCGAGAGGACCAGCCCGGATCCCATCCATCGTACCAGACTCGAGGTCAACAAGGACAGCGCGAGGAACATACTTGTTGTTCGAGACCTAAACTCGAGTTAGAAGACTAAGCTCGTCGCAATGAGGGCGGTACTTGCCTCATTGAAGTAAACATTCATCCTGGCGAGCTGGAGCTCGGAGGTTCCGTTGTAGCTATTATGGAATCAGCAGTGCACTTGAAAGCTCAGGTCAGGTCAAAGCATACACTCCATCGGTGGTGAGGCCATGCTCTCCAGCAATTGTTTGCCTGTGCATTGTTCAGTATTCAAATCCACAACGTATCGCGGGGGTAATGACGAACCAGAATGTGGAGCCGACTTGGTTGCCCTAGATGACTCCTGTCAAAATGAGATTCACGGAAATTGAATGGGAAAATTCTCTTACGCATTGGCCTGTTTGAATGTGTACCTATAACGGAGCGCAATCAGTTATGTTCGATGAAACTGGATGGGAGGCAGTGACGGAGGGGGGGTGTGCGGCATTTGTAGGGAAGTTGGACATTTTTGCGAGTGGGGATACCTCGATGTCTGCAAATCAACTCTTTTTAACTCACGATTTCGCGCATGTTGTCGGTGTTACTGGTGCAGTGCGGTAATGATTGATGGATGGTTGTGGTGATGGAACAGGTACAACAAGGACTTTGACGGCTGAGCCTAAGGTTATGTTGGGCAGAGAAAAAGGCGGTGAAGAAAGCTGCAGATGTACTCAGGCAGCAAGTTTCACAATCATACCACCCGTATAAAAGTTGCCAAGATAATCGTTCCAGCACAGAATATGTGTAGATGAACTAAAATTGAGATAGCATTCGGGAGAAAAACCAAGCACTACATTTGCACACTATTTTGAGCACACCAAAATTGTGTATTCATTTATCATTCCGTATTTATTAGGTCTTGAATGGGAAGTTGGGTGAGCCTTGTGGATTCTGCGTCGCACGGGGGGGCCCAATTCGGAAAACATTTAATGCATGCACTACTGATTTGGATTGAAGGGAATACAACTATTTTTATCCTGCGCTACCCTAAAAACATAATTGTAAGTTATAGCGTAGTTGACTTTAGACAAATTTGCTTGTATTTGTGAGCGCTTTGCCAGACTTTCATGCATATAATGTGTTGGAGCCATAAGGAGGTAAGGCTACGCATAATATTAATGCTCGGCCTTGACTGGTTGATTCGCAAGCCGTCTGCAGAGTGCCCAACCGGCGGGGACGTGACGGTGCAGCCGCCCGGTAATAATATGCTTCGTTGGTGCCGATTTAGTATTTCCATGCCAAAACTAAACCATTTCTTATCAGGGCGTCCGTCCACAAACAATCTCGACCGTCCTGCTCTCTGAGGCATTTTTCTCTTTGGTTGGTACCATTCTATTTTCCAAATGAACCAGACATGTCATGCAATGTAATCCTTGCTGGTCTCTGGCGCTTCAGTCATGGTCGTCGAATCTGGATTTGAGTTGACATTTGACATCTCCACAACTGCGCCCGCAACTGGTCTGAGCATGTACCGGTCGGTAGATATGGCTCAGATTTTTACGTTTCTAGATACGAATACTTCACGTCTCTTATTTTCCACCACCTAAATAATCTAGTACATGAGCCCTATTCTAGAATCCGAACTTCCAAGAGTAAGCTCCGGTTATGAGTGCAGGGGATATTCTTCACTGGTTGCAGATAGGCACGTTTTGATCAGTCGCAGACAGGCTTTACCCCGTCGTCTTGGTGACGGAGTAGGGACCTTCGGAGGCTTCAGGGGAGCGATTGCTGCTACAAAACATGGTATAACTTGGACTAGAAAATATTTCCACGGGCTGTCTGAATTTAATATTGGGCAGTATTTTACGCACGAGGACACAGTGCAACTTTACAAATCTCAGGGGCAAAAAAAAGCAAATATTAAAAAAAAGGCGGTGTATATGCACAGCAAATGCGCAGATAATTATCAAGAAATACAGTTAGAAGATTAGTGAATAGACTTTATTCATAGAGGAAGCAAGACTTATAAAGGGTATATGCTACGTATGTGTATAAATTAATATAAAGAAATACTCTGTATTTATAACAGTTCGTATCTGGTTCTTTTTCTTCTCTGCCCCGAGGTTTCTCCATTGGGAAATTTTGCATCTGCCCCTTCGGGGGCGAAGTTGCACCTGAGATTGGCTGGCCCCCTTTATTACGGACCGCTTCAGCATCCCCATGTCCCCCTCATATTTTGCTCCATTTGTACTGCATGAACGTATTCGCGAGACGGGTTACCTTTGCGTGTCTCACTACTACGGAGTATTGCTTAGCTAGATAATATTTGGTCTTTTCCTTCACTTTCCCGACGTGTCTCAACAGGAGCTTCAACTACTCCTCATCTGCAGGGTAGGGACATCAGCAGTGCCGTCGACCCAGCCATTAATTTTCCTGGGGTTTGAAGTTAGCGTCATTGCAGATTCTCCGGCAGACTTAGAGTGGCGTTTTTGCTGCTTTGGCTCAGCTTCCATTCTAGGGATTTCAAGGCATTGAAGCATGTTGTGTTGCCGGGAAGTGCCCTGTGTATTTAGCACCCGGACTGGAAACTAGAATTATTTTGCGAAGAGTATGCCAAGTACACTTCGTTCGCCGATCCTGGCAAGCATTAGAAGTTCGAATTTAAGCATTTTCTACCCCATGTCGGGCGTGTCATGCCAACCCTCAACTCATGGCTGGGTCGGATCTTCATTACCGGCTAATTATTCTGCTTTTATACTAGTCCTGTGGACCGTCCTCTCTGGGTCTGCGGAGAAGGTTCTGGGAGTCATTAGACAAATACGGTACCGTAGCAAATGTCAGTTTGGAGAGGCTACTGTACTCTTTTTATTATCCGCTTTAGTTCTAGTTTGTGCCTCGGGTTTACACGGGTTTGTTGTTGAATGACGGCAGAATCCAATCGCTCCAGCAATGCTCTTTTTTGCTTCTCTACTGAGTTTAGGCCGGTGGCAACTAGGGAATGAATAGTTTGAGTTTGGGGGGAATCTGGAGAAATGTGCGTATCGAATCCCTAATGCGGGGATGGGCTGGTCTCATGGATGAAGCAAATACAGCGCGAAGCGGGATGCTTATCTCGAATGCATGAATATAAGTGCGCGACACCCTCAATCTAGGTATCACCTCATTCTATGAAATTGATTTTCATCTTAATATCCTTTCTGCTTGTGCAATCTCATTCGCCGACCAATTCACCCGCTGAGATTTCATCATGGGGTCACTAAAGAAGCGTAAATATTTCCTCGTATCTTGTTCTACGGTATCTGACTAGCTAACACGACGCCATTAGATTCCGATGAGGAGGTTCGAGATGTTGAGAAGGGTTAGTCAATTCATTATCTTTAGTATGAAATGATACTAACATGCAAAATGTAGTGGCTGCGGGACTAGACAATACAGACACCATCCTCCTCGAGCGACTGGGGTTGGAGCCGAAAATGAAAAAGACCATAGGGCCTGTGGGCATTCTCTGCACTGGGTTTAATATTTGCAATAGCTGGGTCGCCCTTGCTGCCACTCTGGTCGTAGGCATTGAGCAAGGTGGAAGTGTTACCGTCATCTATGGCATGATTATCACCCTCATTGCCCTGGGCTCCTCCGCCGCAACTATGGCCGAGCTGGCTAGTGTCTACCCAACAGCTGGAGGTCCGTATCACTGGACATCGATCCTTGCTCCTAAATCAGCAAGCCGCATCTTGGTTCGTCTAAAGCCACATACCCTCGGCATCAAAGTTCGATTTTACATAGAATGTTCTAACGCTTGTTATTATGGGTTGTAGAGTTACGCTTGTGCAGCCTGTAACATTTTCGGTTGGCTTTCAATCTGTTCATCCGTCACCATTCAACCAGGCCAATTCATCCAAGCCATTCGCATATTTTACGACCCAGACGTTGAAGCTCCTACTTGGACATACTTTCTTTTTTTCCAGGCTACTAACCTTCTGGTTCTGCTGCACAACATCTTTGCTCAGCGTCGTACCACCTGGATCCACGATGTCGGCTGTAAGTAGCACCTGCTCAGATGATTGTTGAATAACTCGACGCTGACATTACTTTACCCACCAGTTGTATTCTCCTTGACGTTCTTCCTTGTTATCCTTGTCACCTGCGTCTCTCGGGCACCATCTTTCAACTCCGGAGAGTTCGTGTGGACCAACTTTGTCAATAACAGTGGTTGGAGTTCTAGCGCGGTCGTTTTTCTAACAGGCATGGCAAATCCGAATTTCATTTACGCCGGCATTGATGGCGCGGTTCACCTGGCTGAAGAAGTGACTGACGCTACGAAAACGGTACCACGTGCGTTGTTCAGTACAATTATCATCGGGTTCGTCACCGCCTTTACTTTTGCAATCGCTATGTTATATACCATCAGTGACTTTGACAAGGTCCTTGAAAATGCCACAGGGTAAGCATCCATCCCGAATCCTTCCTTACAGATGATTGCATTGATATAAACTAACATTTATGTCAAGTGTGCCCATCTACGAGATCTGGCTACAAGCAACGCGTTCCCAGGTGGCCCCAACCGTCTTCATCGTTGCACTACTTCTCATTGCTGTCTTCGCCCTTAACGCTTGTCAAGAGGTTAGTTCGCGCCTAACTTGGGCATTCGCACGCGACAACGCTTTGCTAGGCTCAAAATGGCTGGCATCGGTCCACTCGAACTTGCAGGTCCCCGTCTGGTCGCTGATAGCTAACGCGACCGTCGTGTTCATAATCGGCTGCATCTATCTCGGCTCATCATCTGCATTCAATGCCTTCGTGGGATCTGGATTACTACTTCAGCAGTGCAGTTTTGCCTTTCCAGCTGCACTTTTGCTCTGGCACCGCCGCTCGTCTGCAGTTCTTCCCCCGACGCGTGGTCTTCGTCTAGGAATCATGGGTTGGATTGCTAACATCATCACATTACTCTTCGCACCGTTTATCACTATTATGTACTCTTTCCCAGTAGAACTGCCCGTTACAGGCTCGTCGATGAGTAAGTCCCCAGTCCCCCCCCTTACCTTGAATTTGGTTCCTCATTTTCTCAGTTGGCTGGCTTGAGTCTGTTCTATAGAAAGAAAAAATTGAAGTTGCTGACATGACGGATCTCTCCTTGATCAATATCTAGACTATACTTCTGCTGTCATCGGCGTTATGATTATTTTCGCGGTGCTCAACTGGTTTCTGTATGCAAGCAAAAAGTACAGCGGGCCACGGTTGCCGGACATGTAGAGGTTTGGAGCGAATGCCACACTTTCTGGTTTGTCAGTATAGCTTTCCATCGCTGCCTAGCAAAGACAAATAATTTCAGATAGCAAATGGTTGATATATTCTAATGTATTATTTGCGAGAATGGCAGGACGCGTCCTCTAGTCGTCTCGTAAGATGACGTTTTAATAACCTAAATATCCCTAAGGCGTAGGAAGCACTTCTCTATTCGTAAATAAATTCGTATGATTTCTATGGATTGTCTCAGACATTGTGTAGACATTGTGTAGTGGTAGTAAACCGTGATGAGCCGAGAGTCAAGGCGCCCCTGCACGGCGCGCAGTGCCTGAATTGTCCGTAGCCTCTAGTCCGTAGATAGGTTTACAATTACCCAAAGCTTCGTGATGCATGAAAAGTTGGCCTAGGGGTCATATGAACATGAGTAATCTTTATTTCTTTTAATGCAGCTGTAGGCTGTGCAGTAGCTTCAGCGCCTACGGATTGGCCACCCCGAAATGATTCAACTCAACGACTCAGCGTCATGGTGCGGGGTTTATGGTCATGAGTTCTTAGCCCCTCTTGCTCCGAGGATCTGGTGAGAATTTCCTATTCAGGCAAGCCAAATGAGTAGTTATTCTGTGGGCTGCTCTTTTTACTTACTAAACCCGGATTTAATAGAATCTCGAGTGGCTTGATAGAATGTGAATTGGTCTTCTCGCAACGATACTGCGTTGGTGGGGAAGCGACAAGCCACCAGAGAGCAACGTATTTATAGCCTCCTCCTTGGAACGCCAATACACAAGCTTTCACCCTTTGCCTCGGCGAGCTTGAGACAACTGGGTTATTGCCAAGGTTCTGACATAGCTTACTTTTGTTATAATCATGTCCAGTTCACTTGAGGGCGTTTATGAGCCTGGGGTCGTGGATCCTGGAGTGCCTAACCCCAAGCCCACCAAGGCATTTTGGCAATCTGAGCCACACGCATTTGCCAACCACCAATCACCCTGGCCTACCAAACCCGTGGATATTGTTATAATTGGTGCTGGAGTGACGGGTACCAATCTTGCTCGCAACTTGCTAGCGAAGCGCCCCAATCTACACGTTGTTGTCGTCGAGGCACGCGGTTTATGCTCCGGGGCTACTGGGCGTAATGGGGGCCATATCAAGACAATGGCTTTTGCCGTCTGGGAAGAGCGCAAACGAGCTTATGGTGTCGAGGAGGCGATCCGGTTAACTACCTTTGAGCATAGCCACCTGCATGCCATGACTGGCGCCGCTCGCGACAATGGAATCAACTGCGATGTCGTCCTAACTGAGGGAGTCGACGCTTACTACGACCAAAAAACGTTTGACAAGGCCCTAGCGGCCCTCGGAGACATGCGCGCTCATGCGCCTCACTTGGCGGACCAGTACACCGTCTACACTGAGCGAAGTCATCTGCAGCACGCCATGAAGTTGTCAGATCGCTGCATAGGCGCAATTGGTGTCCCTGCCGCCTCGATTTGGCCTTACAAACTGATCACTGGCTTAATGGGCCGCCTGATTCAGGAAGGCAAGGTCAACGTCCAGACCAACACGGTGGTGAAGTCGGTCGACGACGTCACCGGCCATGAGTTCGCAGTGGTTCATACTGACCGTGGTAATATCAAAGCTCGAAGCGTTGTACACGCTACCAACGGATGGATAGGTCATCTACTACCAGAGCTGAGGCCGTTCATCTCGCCAGTGCGCGGTAACGTGGTGCAATATGCCCCGACAAACATGCTTGGCAGTAAGAGCGAGGTATCGGCCCTGGGTTTCGATAGCCAGTATTCGTTCTGGCTACGGTACGCCGAGAAGGACTATGACTACCTCATCCAGCGAAAACAAGGCGACGTAATTGTCGGCCGTGCCAATACTGGTCGCCACACTACTGGTGATGACAGCGAGACCGATCTCCCTCCTATGGCACATCTTCGAGGCTTCGCTCATGAGGTAGCCGCCTCGCCATCACCAACTGCATCCGCTAGCATCAAACATGCGTGGTCGGGAATCTTGGGCTTCACTGAAGACGCCGCTCCATTTGTTGGCAAACTACCTTTTCCTGGCCGTAGCCACCAGTGGGTATGCGGTGCCTACCACGGAATTGGCATGACCAAGGCCTTCCGCACTGCTGAAATGATGTCGTACTTGATACTTGGGGAGCAGATTCCTAAGGAATACCCTCGATCAATGATGGTGACTGAGGACCGAATTCGTGCCTTGAGGAGATCTGTGGATATGCACGATAATGTACCAAAAGCGAGGCTGTAATAGAAGATACAGATAATTTAACAGCGAGAACTGCAGTAAAATGAAAATGCTCAACTTCTTCTTTCGTGAAAACGGCTTATCCAAGTTCACTGGTTGGCGTAAATTTGTTGCCCTTCATTATGGCTCCCGCGGGGGGGAATGCCAATTGAAGTGTGATGGATTGTGTAGTCCCTTAGCTGAAGCTGGGAGATTGCAAGGAATCCATGCCTTTAAACATGGATCTGTTAGAAGCAACCTGGAAGTTAGGATTCATTTTCTATACGATTCTCGAATTTTTCCATCGTAGACTTTAACCTAAATGGCCCAACTTTGCAACCCTAGAAGGCATATAGCCATTCTCTATAATACTGTGTAATCCTTAACGTAGCTTGAAAGTTCTACTAGACTTTGCTTAGGCATTTCAATACATTTAGTCATTCGCCAAGCGGACACAATCTCAAGTTTAGCCGCGATCCTCTTACATCTGTTAGCGAGCGCCTTGAAATTAATGCTAATTGAGGCCTCTAGCTCTTATCTCAAGCCTTGAAAGATGTGATCCACTCATCCCGATTCTGATGTGGCAACTCGTTCAAGATACTACCTGCATATGCTTTCTTAATTGACTTGCTGATTGCGTGTTAATCTGGAATTTCTCTTCAACTAACTTACTCGCCAATGTAATCATTTCCCTTGTCGTACTGTGTGTTTGATACAATCAATTATCATGGTATGGCTACTCATTTTTCCTTCTTAATGTGGTTAGTGTCTTAGGATTGCGCTTGCAAAGTTAATTGTGTGGGATTCAAAATGAACCATGGGAGTGCGTGTCGCCACCTTGGACTAGGGACGATGGAGACGGGCGGCTTATTTACTCTGAGTACTACGGAAGTACGGCATCTAACACCATGGCCTGGGAATTAGTGTGTTAAGATGCATCATCCGGCCAGGTTTTGCCCCTCGACATCCCCCCGCACCCCCAGTGGAGCAGTATGCTCATTATAACTTCCATTTCTGCCCTTCGCAGTCCACCTCTCGTGCTGGACTCTCTAAGGGCAATATTCTCCGCTTGCTTCTCCTAGTATTGCTTACAAAGTATCTCTTCCTCGGGTCCATTGTCGGTGAGCATTGATACGTGGGCCACCCGATGGCCGAGACCAGCAGGCCTCCAAGAAGGCGCCAGCATTATCGACCCAAGGTCAAGGGTACGTGACCCTCCCTTGCTGGGTCAATCGTGACTCATTTATAATTTCGAGAGAATATCAAAGGAGTCCTGTGGTCTAACTGTTGTCCTGACGCAGGTTGCTATGAGTGTTCACAACGGCGCATAAACTGCGACCGAGGTGAACCTGAATGCAGAAAATGTATCAATAAGGGCTTGAAATGCAGTGGTTTAGGTATTCGTCACCGCTTCCATGCCGGCGTTGCTGCCCGGGGCAGGTGGGCGGGCATGACTATGCAATCCATTTACGCCGACCAAGCATCAACATACACGACTCCATCACTGATGCCATCGACACCATTGGCAACTGATAGATCCGCCACCCTATCTAGTCCTAGTTCCGAAAGCAATGTTTCAGAAGTAGCATGGCTACGTGAGTTAATGGCAGCATCAAATAGCCAAAGTACAAGGGTTATTCATGAAATCTCTGGAGACGGCATTATTAACTCTCAGGTTAATCGAATTGATGAAATGGCGGAAGCTTTAGACGGATTAGTGGAGGAAAAACTAGGAACGGTCCCTTTTCTCAGCACCTTTACCAACACTTTTGCTACCTCGGAAAATCTTAGTTCACTCAGGCCTGAGCATTCATCAATGCAGTGGCCTAGTGAACAAGACAAATGTAGCCAAAGCTCGACGCATCAAAGCCGTCAATTAGCAAAAAGCAACCCCCCCTCTGTTGATTTCTTCCAGCAGATCCCTGACAATGTCCCCGCCTGGAAGAGGGCCTTGCTCCTTCATTGTAGGTATGACCCCATAGTTGAATCTATGGACTATTTTCTCTGACTTTTTCGCATCAGTTTCAGAGAATATCGCCAAGGAGATGCTGGCAATCGATGGTATTCACAATGGATGGCGCCATCTAGTCCTCCCACTTGCGTATACCGATCAGCTCGTAATGGATGCTGTACTTGCAGTCTCAGCCTTTCATCTATCCAGTCATGAGGCTATACAATGTAACTCTTCATCATTATCATTCCGACAAGCGCCCAGTTTCTCGTTCTTTGCGGGCCAGCAGCGATGTCCGAATTCACATAAGCTCTATGCACATGCCATCCTAGGTTTGAAGCAGCGGCAAGAGTTAGCGACATGTGGGAAACAGGACCGGCACTTAGTTTTGTTGACCATCCTGATCCTCCTTGTTTCTGTCATGGTTACAGGGTCTAAGGATTTTCCAATCCTTTTTCATATGCTACAATCAGCACTCCAGGCGATTGGGGGAGAGGACGGCCTTGATGACGGAGATTTAGCGCAATTTATAATTCGCCAAATTCACAAGTAAGTACAATCAGGACGAAAAGAAACCCCCCTATGTAGAGGAAATATAGTAGATGCCCTACTATAGCTGCCTAGAATCTAATTGATCTATTATATAAAGCTTTTGGCTAATAATCCCTAGGATTCGTTTTTATGCAGCTCCATTCCTTGGTGAGAAAGATGTTTTTACGACTCCCTTATCCCAAGAGAATATGCTTCAAGTGTTCGAATGCTTAAATTATTGCGCTCGGCAACGGCCTGACGCTGCTAGTGCTGTTCCCATCATCACGAGTCTTGTGCAGCAGGCGCATGAAATTTATTCTCGGCAACTTCTGCGGGATTCTTCATCCCCCTCTGCTTTATGCTGCGCGTCACAAGCCTACGCAATTTTGCCATCCCTGTCGGATTCTGCTCTTGTGCAACGCTTTAAGGAGACACTCGAGGCTTTCCCTCCGGGATTGCCTGGCGAACAGGTGCTAATCTGGGCAACCTTTATAGCGGGCTCAGCTTGCGTTATGGATGAGCATAAGTCTTTCTTCGAAGACGTTCTACTACGTCATTTTAATAGGAGTGGTTTCATCAATGTGCTAAGTGGACTAGACCACCTTCGTACTATTTGGAGGCGAGGAAACTCAGGGGAAAGTTGGACTTCACTTCTGCCTCAGACAAGAGTATTCATCATGTAGGGATAAAGGTATTCGAGACAATCTAGTGCACTACATGCAATCACCATGGCGAGCAATTTCGTAGTGCTCTCCAAGTTAGGGTCTTATAGTATAAACATATATACCGTTGAGTGCCATTTTCAACTTGGTTGACACTAGCTGTTACAGTGATCCAAGAGCTGTTTTGCTTCTATGAAACATGGCCGAGAAATTGCAGATTCCAGAGCGAGGTTATTCGAATCGCACGATGTTCCAGTTGGTATATATCTGGCTGTGAACCGAATAGAATGGGCCATGGATGATAATTGATAATGCTTACTCTGTTGATGTGTTCCGTCCGAGATGGGGCGTCCATGGCAGCATGCCGCTCTATTTTCCGTTGGCGTGCTTGGTTGTCCTTCTCCAGCATCTCATGGGGTGTCCTAACAATTTTTCCATGAGTTAAACCAACTTTCAAGGGCCATATAGTAGCCAGTACGTGATTCCCAACACGTATGCGTTAGAAGAGGGCATGGTCAACATCAATTTTGCCAGCCATGCCCCACTACGACCTATCCGACCCTTCTCGACCAACACTTTCCTAACAGATCCCAGGTTCACTGAGCGGGCGGAATTCTCATGCTGGGTATGATATTAAACCATATAACAAGGCAGCCGCGCTGCGCTCGTCGGGCCAAGCGGCATCGGGTAGGCTACTCGCTCCATAACCCGGTGATGGTGCTGATAGGCCAAGGAAATGTTGCGATTCCTCCGGCCACTTCAGACATAGCACGTGACTGTGTCCGTGTTC
This sequence comes from Mariannaea elegans, assembly GCA_930272665.1. Lineage (NCBI taxonomy): Eukaryota > Fungi > Ascomycota > Sordariomycetes > Hypocreales > Nectriaceae > Mariannaea > Mariannaea elegans. The sequence goes on from CAKNEU010000087.1 coordinate 106,215, forward strand.
TTAGTGGGGTTGGAGCCAGTTTTCAACATAATTGCCAAAGGCATCTTGGAGGTTTACACTTACCGCCCATATGAATGATTTCGAGGCCGCGACTTGTCGAGTTGGACATAAGCTAACTGGGCTTGTGAACCTGATCAAATATGTAGCGTTCAGGAAACGAAATGATCATAAATCACAACTTCGAGCACGAATCGCCATTGCATTTTACCGTCGCGTGGCAGGTTTCCCCCAGCTAGACGAAAATGTGGACGCGAAAGAATCCCCGACTTCCAGTGAAAGCAACCCAGATGATGAAGATAACTGCGGCTTGTGCTTACTCCCCGCCGAGATTTACCAACTCATTATCGACCATGTCACTGACTTTGACTATAAAACCCGCCAGAGAACCTTGGTCGCTCTCTTATCCTCCTGCAAAGCACTGCAGGTACTTGCCGAACCATATCTTTACGCCCATCCGCGCGACCTTGAGACAGTAGAGAGGCAATGGCAATTCAGCTTCACCTTGGCGGTAGAGCCTCACCTTGCAAACCTTGTGCAGTCACTCCAGGTCCTTTGGCTTCCTACAGGAGAGAACAGCAAGCTCTTGATTGACATTGCCCGTGCCTGTTCAAACACGAAGGAGCTGGTCATTCAACGCGGCGAGAGCTTGGAAGATCCTAATCAAATACTGAAGGAGGATTTGCTCAACATGGCAGCCTTACTTGACGCAAGCTCTCACACTACCTCTCTCTGGTATTCAACCTTTGTCAAATGGACACCCGAAGAGGAGCGCTACGGGGACACGGCTAAGGAAGAAATCTTCAGTCTTGGCCTAGAAGATGGTCGCTTTGCGAAATTTGCGCGGCAGCTAGCCAAGTTGACATTTCACGGTCAAGTTCAATGGCTTTTGCGAGCACTATTGCCTCATCTTTCTACTAATTTCAAGTCCCTAACTCTGGGTCAAGAGACTAGCCTCGATTTCAGCCCAAACCTTTTTAGCAACTTATCTCTCCATAGTCCTTGCCTTCAGGATCTGGAAGTACGGTGTACGATTACTAGCTCGACGGATCTAGTGGAGGCTTGTAAGACATGGGGAACAACGCTTCGAATTCTACGCGTCTCGAGTATTGAGGGAGTCCCAGATTGGATTCCACAAGTTATGCCTTTCATGGAAGCGTTGCAGGAGTTGTCTTTGGGACCAGGCTGCTATACTTCAATTAGGGACCTGGATGCCATCGCCAGGTCGCCCCGACCGCAACGCTTCGCGTCACTTTCCTTCGGAGACTTGCAAGATCCAGAAGACGCGATTGATGTGGACACAGCGAGGGCTCAACTGAATGATAGTCTTGTCAGACTAATTCACTCTCACTCATCAACCTTGAGGAACCTCGACCTCAACACGGGTCGTTTGCAGGTTGGAAGGACGGTGCTGCGAAGTTGCAGACAGGCGAAACGGCTAGAGTCCCTATATGTTGCACCTCCAGTGGATATCAAATGTTCAGACCTCGACGATCTCCTGAATGCGTGCGTTAAGCTTGCTGATATGCCAGTAAGGCTTGTGAAATCTTCGTTACATCCACGAGAGTGGGAGGAGCGGATCGAAGCGAGGGAAAGGCAAGAGGAAGAGGAGTTTAGTAGAGACGTGGCATGCCAAGGATTACGAAGCTAAAGGTAGTCATATGAGTAATAAACATAGTCCAACTATGTTCACGAACTCCTGCTCGATGGGACGGCCCAAAAGTAAAGTCGCTATGCCACTCAATATCAGCCCTCAATAATATCCCCCGTGCCAAAGAGAAAATTATCAAAGTCGAAGCCCATATCTTGAAAAATATCGTCAAAGAAGCCAGGTGTCTCCTCTTCGAGCAGTACACTCCCACTGGCACTGGGAGTGGGGTATCGCGTCTCCAGGATCCTTGACGAGAGCGTCTCAAAGGTCCGAATGCACGGTTGAACATAGGCACTTAGGTGCTCATGTGCACGGAGGGCCGATATAACGTTATGCCAGGATTGAGATACCGACTCATTGAACAGGTCCGACGCGAACATGGCTGCAAGAAAGTTAATCCCCGCGATATGTAAATAGTAGATTCGGTACCACCACGGCAGGAGACCTATTGGCTCATCTGGCTCAAGTGTCTCAATAATTAAGGAGGTAACCTTTTGCGCTGCCTCGACGCACATTCCGGCAAATTCTTTAACAAGCCGGTCGCTTAGGCTGAGAGAGTTAGATGTTGCCTGAGCTGTTGCCCTGTGGGATTTCATCGAGTAAAAGCGTGCGAGCATGGGCCTGTATAGGAAAATTCGAGTATGAAGTAGACTAGTACACTGGCATCAGCAAGGCCAAGGATCAAGAGGATTAGAAAGGACAGGGTCCAGTTTGCTCCCTGTACTTCCCCGACTAAATTATGTGAATGAAGGACAGTGGAACCAGGCCCGAGCCGACTTACCGAAGATGTAGCAAAGATCGGTCTGCGCGAGATTTCCTGTCAACAACTTTGTGAAGGTTTTCCAACTTCCAGTCTCTGGGAAGAGCATTTTCCCATTTGTTGAGGCAGGCATCCAGCTGCACCGCTACCGTGTGGTATTCGTCTTGTTGGTACAGGCGTGGTAGTCCTAACCTCGCAACGAGACTATTTCGAGTCTGTGTCTGTGCCAGCTGAATTTGATTGCCAATTTCATGAAGCTCCAGTCCCCGTACAACATGCTCAGCATTCATACCATCCTGTTTGTGGCTGCCGCTTGACGTCGAGGGGTCGGTCCTGTTCGGTAAAGAGATTAGGGACGGCATGGATGTCCTGCCGAGTGACCAGGAAACGCATCTAAGTCCGCGTCAGTGATAACTGCGAGGAGACACTTGTTTCGTTCTAGTCCATGGTCAAGCTTACCGGTCTAGGGCAACACAGCTAGACCAAACCTGTTGTTTCAACTGCCTGTCGCTGCAAGTCTCCCTGGCTGAAGGCGGTTCGGGGACATGATAGCACATGCTTTGGGCGATGCGAATGGCCAAACCTGCCGTCATCCATGTCTTCTGTTGATTGTTGGTACAGTGGAGGTATCGGTTCATAAGCATTAAGCACTGGACTAGTTCGAGTGATCCAGGCTTCCAAAGAATTGTTTCGGGGCGGAGAAGCGCCCACGCACGCCGGAAATAGTGATTCCCCTCCTCATCCCGTTTCAGTAGAGGAATGGATTCTTGTCTCTGGACTGCTAATGCGAAGATAACATTGAGCATGCTAAGCCAGACGTCACGGTCCAAGTTAGGCGACAGGCCAGGCCCAGAGTATAACGCCTCATAGTCGCGGAAAAAGCGTTCTTGATCTAAAACGGGCTCGATAGGATGGACGTATTGCCAATAAATTCCGACGAGCTTATCAGCATATGCGCGAAGAGGTAATTCAGCGGCTATGGCAGTGATATTGTATGGAGAATGGATGTCTATCTCTCCAAATAAGGGGGCATCCACGAATGGGACTAAGTTTAAAGTAGCAGCCGGAGCGAGACCTGCTCTCACATCAATGGCGGCTGCGACTTCACCAGCAAACCGTCCATGAGCGGTGTAGTACACACGGTTCTGATCCGGGTCCGGGTTTTGATCTTCACCCAAGGGCTCCGATCTAGAGGAAGACTCAATCGCCGACGGCAGCTCGGACGAGTGAGCTCGGAAAGTTGGAGGAGAGGCGAGGATGGGAACATGACTGCGGATTGGTGGTACGGGTGCGATTTTGGGCTTGCGTTTTGTCCGTTGCCCGGGGGTGACAGAATCTCGGCTATACGCACATGTTTTTCCCCTTCCGTGGCATCTAGCACAGGCTGGAAGTAGTTATGACATGTATTAGTCTCATGTAAGCTAGAAGGGCATTGGGAACGCGGGGACAAGAATACCCGGACGACCGCCGTCACATTTCACCTTCCTTGACCGACAAGCTTGACAAGCGTTTGGGATTCTTAATCGCTCCCTGCGTAGTGGCTTGGGCGGTCCGTCTTGGTGTTCCTCATATTGAAAAGTCGAAGTCATGGTACCACCTCTGTTGAGTTATTTGTTAGCTTCTATGATCAGAGGCCTCAAGGGATAACAAAAACAGTGGAATGGAAATTGTCTGGACGGCGATAGAGACGCTGACTCGCTGCGAGCCCAATGATGACGTGTTCCGTCAGGTTTTGACCCCACGGCGGAAAGATATACAATTGGCTGGATTAATAGCCGAGATACTGAAGACCCATACGTCTGGTCATGGGCCAGTGAAATCCGCATCCGCCTTTCGATGGCTTCGGGCTTGGTAGCAAATGAAATGCAATTCCGTCCTTTGATAGCCGCTTCCTAGATGCGATCTTCTTGGCTGGCATCAAATATGACATTACTTAAAGCGATACGTGATATTTTACGAATTGAATGAGCTTTCAACCAATCTTGTTTTTTGCTCTACTCAATCAATCGTTGGTCTTCCAAGACATTAGGGAAGTATGTCTCAACAAGCCGCATTAAATACACTGGCCGACCCTAGCGAGGTCGAAGAAACTCATGTCTACAATGGCCAGGGCACCGATGAAGATCCTTTCGTTGTTGAGTTTCGAAAGGACGATCCTGGCAATCCCATGAATTGGTCTCAGCTAAGGAAATGGTTCATCACGGCCATCGTAACCTTGTCTGTTTTCGCCATAACGTTCACGTCTTCAGCATACTCTGAATCCTCCAACGAGATCATCCGAGACTTCAACATCAGCACCGAGGTATTCATAGTTGGCGTTTCCCTCTTCGTGCTCGGGTTTGCAATTGGCCCGGCACTATGGGCTCCCTTGGTAAGCACAAATCCATCATTGTGTTGGCTGTGTTTTGGATCCACAAGCTAACAATTCTTTTTTTGTTTTACTTTTAGTAAGTATCCTTCGTCTACCATACATAGGTATCGTCCTAGTACTAACTGCAAGCCATGGCTTGAAGATCCGAACTTTACGGCAGACAAATTCTCTGGATCACCTCCCATTTCGCCGTGGTGGCATTTATCGGGGGTTCTGCAGGAAGTCGAAATATTACTACTCTACTCGTATTGCGATTCTTCGCCGGCACCTTTGGTGGCTCGCCACTGGTCAACTCAGGTGGCACTATCGCGGATCTCTTTCCGCCAGCTCAAAGAGGCTATGCCATGATATTATACTGTGTGGCGCCCTTTCTTGGTCCCATCCTTGGCCCTGTCGTTGGTGGGTTCGTCTCCGAGAACGTTGGATGGAGATGGGTCCAGGGCGTGTGCTGTATCCTTATCGGTGTAATTGGAATTCTCGGCGTCATCTTCGTCCCGGAGACATATGGTCCGGTGCTACTGGCCACGAGGGCAAGCCATCTATCCAAATCCAACGGCAAGAATTACATCAGTGTTCTCGAAAAGAGCCAGGGAAAAAAGAAGCCATCTGAGGTCTTCAAAAGAGCTCTGTTACGGCCCTGGGTTTTGCTCTTTCGGGAGCCTATCGTGCTGGTGGCCTCACTCTACATGGCCATTATTTACGGCACTGTATATATATTTATGGGCGCCATGCCTATCGTCTATAACGAAGACCGTGGATGGAGCGAGGGTATCGGTGGGCTTGCTTTTATGGGCATTGCTGTTGGTATCATCCTGGGATTGATCTATGCCATCTACGACAACAACCGGCGTTATATGAAGCTGGTTCTATCCAAAACTGCAACTGCGGAATCTCGCTTACCACCAGCAATCATTGGCGCTATTGCCTTACCAGCTAGTATGTTCGCCTTTGCATGGACGAACTATCCCAGCATCCATTGGTCCGTCAGCATTATTCTCTCTGCACCTTTTGGCTTCGGCTGCGTACTTGTCATCTTGCCGATGATTAACTATCTTATCGATTCTTATACAGTCTACGCAGCCTCCGTTCTTGCAGCTGCCGCCATCTTTCGCTCGGTTGTCGGTGCCGTGTTTCCCCTATTCACCACTCAGATGTATCATAATCTCGGCATCCACTGGGCAACCTCTGTACCGGGCTTTCTTACATTGGCATGCATGCCCTTCCCATTTATCATGTGTCGCTACGGTGAGGTGCTGAGGAGGAAGTGCAAGTATGCATTGGAGGCTGCTGAAATGACAAGACGAATGCAGATGCAACAAGGCCCCATTCCAGAGAAGAAAGAGGAAGATTCCCCTTCGGAATGAGGAGTGGGGACATGATTTGAATCGCTTATGTTAGCTGTGTGCAGGCAAGGTAGGAAGATAGTATAAATGTTGTTGATAAAACTGAGTTTATCTGGCGAGTCATTATCAGCAGGTATATTTGTCATGAAGCTAAAGGATGTCATTCTAAGACTCGTCATATGTGAGCCACTGCATACATGTACGCCCGATTTTTTGGGCTGGTATTCATGCTGAATGTAGTCGCGTGATTAATTGCCAACATGTTTGGTGTCAGCTATTGATGTGCCTTGGTTGCGCAGCCATGCTAATGCTGTCTAGGCTAATAAGCTCCAGAGCAATTGAAGACCACAAGGGCTTTTGTTGTTTTTGGAGAAAAGACGCACAACCAACAACGATTAAAGCTGTAATTAATTGTATGAGACAACCTTAGTGAGAATGAATGAAAATAGTAAAACTGGTTGATCAAATAATAATAATTACAAGGGCATCAATGCAATCCCATTGAAAAGTTTTAGCCGTAAAGCTGCCTGCGGAACAAAATTCTTGAATGGGCCGGTCACGTTCTCGATCTATGATGCCAGAAATGTCAGTGAATTGACTGGCTCGGAAGATACGGTCCATTCTCAGCACTCTGCACGGTGTTGCGGTTGTATCCCTATGGGCCGAGATGAACAGCCAGGTCTTCGCGAATTTTGCATTATTTCGTTATTTCTCCCCTCCCAATCTCTCATACTCCTATTCTAATTACACACTCTCATCGATAGCCGACCCTAATGCGCCAGTTTTCGCCAAGATTCGGAAACTGAAGGAGAGAAAGGAGCAATCAGCCTTCCAGTAGAGTATCCTTACCGATGCATCTCAGCCCACCATGTCAATCATTCGCATCTATTTCCTCAGCCGCCTAGCCAACTGGACTGGTTACATGTAACCAGTATCTTTTGTTTCCAGATCAGAGGCCAGCTTTGCCAGTGTTCAGGAGAAGGGAAGTCTGGTCCGGTGCAGCTGCTAGCTGAACCTCTTCTGCCAATTGCCCAACATCCTCGACAAACCTAGTCAAGTACACAGTGGTTTTTTGCGAAGTGGTTTGTACGAATGCAATTTGCTCTACAGCATTTTCGTATGCACGATCGTAGATGTTGAAATCAACCGCAGTCGGGGAATCAGAAACGATTTCCAGTGCGGGCTCGTCTAAATTGAAATCATCTCTCCGCCCGGTGCCAATTCCGAGGAATATAGTCTCCTGCTAGTTAATCCTATTATCGGTTGTCTTCTGAGCATCACCACCAGAGAGGTCCTGTGTGGGAATCCTATGGCGCTGGGAGGGTAGCGCTTTGATGGTTTCTGTGTTTGCCATCTCTTTTGAAGTGTCCAAGGAACCTCTGAGAGGGATGAGCATGAAGCCTGCTGAACTGGCCATCGCATCGGAGCGATTTTTGGCAAGGTTTCTCTTAAAATGAGAAACGGCCTTCCCAACATAACCCAAGTGATCCACTCTTCTGGTAAAGGCGTGGTTGACCTCTAACTCATTGGGTGGATCGACTAGGCCCATACAATTTTCCTCGGCGGAGAGTAAGGGATCAGCGCCTTGGTAAGTCACCCAGGGATGATTCTATGAGATAGGTAGGTTAGCAACCGTATTCTAGATGATATGCAAAGGTGACAAACCCGAAGCTCGGCCATATTAATCCGGGTTTCTGGAATCTTATCCAGAATTTTAGACATTAGGTCAACGAAACCTGGATTCTCATCCTCCGGGAGTTCTGGGTCATCCGACCTGATAGCATCAAACAGCTCCAGCAGACTATCCCCGCTAAAAGGGACACGTCCATACTTGAGACAGTAGAGTGAGACACCCATAGACCAGATGTCACCCGCCGTATCAGCCACATCACTAAGCTTTCCGCATTGCTCTGGAGGGAGGAAGGCAGGTGACCTAGCCGACTTGATAAAACGCATCTGGTTCGGTTTGTCAAAAATCTCTGCGCTTCCAAAGGCGTCGACTTTAAGGACTCCATCATCGGATAAGAGCAGATTGTACGGCTTGAGATTTCGGTGGACAATACCTTGGGCGTGCACTGGGATCGAGTTAGTCGCACTTAAGACGTAGTTTCTGGGTTTCGGGCTACTGACAATACTCAACGGCCAAAATAAGATCGCAGAACCAGATGCGGCACTGGTCCTCTTCAAGAGGTTCTGCTTGTTCATCCAAGCCGACCTTCATAACAACACCACGTTCGCACATCTCCATAACCATGTACAAGGAATCCTTCTCCGGGTCGTCCAGTACCTCAATCAACTGAACCAGATTAGGGTGGTTCAGCTTTTTGAAAATAGCAACCTCTTCACGGATAAGAACGAGAGCGTCTTTCTTTCCACCAGAGCGGAGATATGAAGCTGGTGACAGGCCAAGGCTACCGCGTCTTGGATTTTGAGGGCCCTGGCGAAGAATATGCGACTGAGTGCGTCTACGTAAACGAGCTTTGGAGAACTCTTTGACGGCCTAGTGGGATGTGTATTAATACAAGCAGCATAGACATATGTTTAGCGCAGGATAACTCACGAACTCATTGCCGAACTGGTCTGTAGCTCGGCGAACAGTACCATAAGATCCTATTCCAATTTCTTCTTGAATTCTGTATTGGTTAATCAGATAGTGGCGAGTCTCCCCATCGGGAGCTGCATTTGAGAACTCAGTGTAGGCATCAATGGGTACTGATTTATCTGCGGTAAAAGACTGAGGCAGTGCTTGCACCGCCACAGTAAACAGCTCATGGAAAACTTTTCTTCGGTCTGAAACATTGTGAGGTTCGTGCTGACTGGTGAAGTTCAAAGTGTCCATGGTGGACGTCCTTGAGCCACCAATATTCAGCACTTTATCATTTGAAATAACCTCATCGTCAAAAGTCTGGCTGAAAACGATGTTTATCCTTGAAAGGATTTGGCAGAACTTCAGGTAACACTCGCGAACCCCATCGCTCAGGGCGTCAGTCGAGATCGGACGTAAAATATTCTCCTTCGGGCTATTTTGAGGGGAGGGCACGCTGACCAAAATTTGGAACCAGTCCGGCGACGGGGGCGCATCATAGAACTGAGGGAAGGGTAGTCTGCCGTCTTCTCCTTTTTCCAAGTCCGACATCACGTAGAGAAATGCTCGGATGCCCACAAGGATCCAATCGGGGTCCAATTTTTCCACGTGCACGTCGTTGCTGCCTGTAAATAACTCTGCCTCGATAAGCGGAGAAATGACTGTTCTGAAGCAATACTCTGGATATTTGAATCCGAGGACTCGGATCATCTGGATTAGAGGCGCGGTAACTGCTGGATCCAAAGATATGAGACTTCGTTCTGAGGAGGGTAAAACCAGATCCATCACTTCATCAAGGTTTGCAATAGCAGTTTGAAATTCATCGTCGATGCGGTACAGATATGTCCAGATCAATTGGGAGAAGACTTGAAGGCATAGAGGCGCTGTTGCTTTATCCTTAACTGGAGTGTGCTGTGATAGGATCAGCTGTAGCCACTCAAGTCTGACGGTATTCGGAGGTGAGACACAGAGGATTGTTGCCTGCAGTGGAAACGTCACCGTCCATTTTCGCAGGTCCGATGACATTGAGGCTAGTATAGGAGCGATAGCGTTGAGCACCTCGTACCATCTCGGACGCAAGGTGTGGTGGTTGCCGGCTTTCGCGGCAATGGATAAAAGAAGCCGATTAATAATTTGGCAAAACGCCAACTTGAATCTACTGCCCCGGAAGGTGTTAAACAGGCGGCTTAAGGAGATGAGAAAGTCGCACGACTCTTCCCAGCAATCCCTCGGTGATATCTTGATCTGTAGACTTTTCATTCCTCCGAGCACAACCTCCATTGTTCCTTCGATATTGCGGCTGTCGGCAAGTGAAATCGAGGGCTCAGCTAGCTTTCGGAAAGAACTTTCGAGTTCCTGGAGGAATCTTGCTGTAACTCCAGAAAAGTTGATGTCGCACATTTGCCCCAGTAGCCGCGCGAACATATTCCAGTTGGCTAGTTTCAGAGGTGAAGTCATCAACTGGGCTATGTCTACATTTTTAAGCTGATTGAAGAAGACCTCCTCGAGTTTGGTCTCCAAAGCAAGCGTCATTGTTTCCAAGTCACTTTGACCTATCAATTCTAGCAATACTCGGCATAAGATGTAGATGCTGACTGTCGATCGACGCTCTTGATGAGCCACGTACTCCTGTTTCGAAGATATGTCCTTGCTAGTCGGCGGTCTGTCACCAGAGCCATCATGCAAAGGTGCCGGATGCCTTTGCGGCAGTGAGCCTTTGAGCTTGTTGTTTTCCATTAGCTGAAGCTCACTCTGGGCCTCCTTTAAAGCATCGCTCATTTTCTTTCTCCAAAGCATCATGGAGTCTACTAATATCTTCGGCTGCTGTTTGGCAATACGCGCAAGATCGAATATCGTCTTGTCAAATATCGGATCAGCCCCTGGTCCGCATATTCGCTCAACCTGGGGTTCGGGTTCGAAAGGGTCGGTTATGGAATCGAGTAATTTAGCGCTGGCCTGGTTGAGAAGCTTGGAACTGTTATCAAAAATTCCCTGTAGTAGACTGTATTATCAGATCACTTACCGACTGAAACAGAGGACGTATCGTGTTCATAATCGATTTCTGGTCAGGGATACTTGACTTTCCGGGCGAGTCAACTTTCTCACTCTTCGATGCCAAGAATTCGTTCAATTTCTGCTCTCCGAGCTCCACGAGGGTATTCAGGGATGTCAATCCCTCATCGATGTGCGCTTCTAGGTTCTCAAGATAGCCCAGATCCATGAGGTCAACGTCATCGTCGTCGATTGTTTGGAAAATTCGGTCTAGTTTTGCTAAACAAGCGCCAATCTCCAGGCTCAGGTCAGAGTCGTACGCCATGTAGCGCTCTGACAGGCGTGAAAGCATCTGAAATAGTTCTTCCAGTTTCCCGGGGTTGATAACGAGTGTGGATAGGCCAGCCATCTTCAGCATTAAGCTCCTGCGGTGACTCATTGTGGCGAATATGAGGCGCGGGAGGTCGTATATTTCGTCCCAATTCTCCTCCTCTTCGGACTCGTCCCTGTCTTCCAAAAGAGCAGCTTTCATCACATCTGATCCCACGGAGGCCCGAGTGTCATCATCGCGTCCGATAGCTCTCCATGGTAACGCCTGGAGTGCGAAGGTGTGGAGGTGTTCAGCAATGTGCTTGTCTGTCTCAGGCTGGAGGAGAGGCGTGTTTCCGTAGCACAGTGGGCACGCAACAGGCGGGACTACCGTCCTCAGGCTCACGTTGGCGAGATCCGGTAAGTCACTCTCGTCAAATTCTCCCTCGTGCTCGGTCAATATGTGCTCATACCAGCCCTCTTCAAGATCAAACTCGTACTCAATTGGATTGTCTGATTCAAGCCAACAGGGGTCGCAAATCCAGCGAGGTGCACTGTGGCGATCCCGGAGATGTTTCTTCCAATCTTCTGTCGTGACATACATTACATCAGGCATATCGCAGTCTGGATATATACAGACATATGGGTTCAGGTCTTCGGCTACATGGCCTCTGCACACATTTAGATAGGCTTCATCGAATGGGGATGTGACTAAACATACCGCCATTTTTTATTCTTCTTTGGGTCCGAATAGGAGTCGTCCAACGGCTGGGCACAAAACGGACACCAAAAAGTTTTGCCATCGGCAATAGGGCATTTCGGGTAATCTTGCTTGAGTACTCCCTGAGAAAACTTTGTGCTAACCGACCTTGTTCCCTGTGTTCGGGGTCGTTGAGGCATGACGAAGCTGCCAATCCCTGTGGCAGGTTGAGATGACAGGGCAGACGTGTCAACTGTGGCTGCTTGTTGAAGTGGCACATCCCGTATCTGTAGCTTAGGCTTAGACCTTTGGTCTAGACTCGGAGTCGAGGTTAGTCGATTCTCGAGATCAAGGTTTGAGGTGATTGGCTCGGCCTGAGCTCTAGCGTTTGTGGCGGACACCATCAGCCCTTTCTCGCCCTCAACCTTTCGCTCGCACCGGCGGAAGTATATATCAAAGCGGTTCCTTCGAATCAAATTCGCCTGTATGAGTCGCTCTTGGACCGGGCTCAGTCTCTGCACATCGGTTAAATATGCCCTGAGCGTTATCCACATCGTCTTCCACATCGGGTCGACTGTGAGGGTATGGCGGTAGAGGATCCAGCTGAGAAGATGGGTCTTTGCGGGCCCAATCAGAACGAGATAACGCAGGTAATTTTGGAATTCCCGTAGTTTAGGAGCTCTCTCCTTCAGAAGATTATCGACTCTCTGGTGTCTGAATTTCGTCCCAGACTTCCGTATTGCCGCAGAGATCTTCGAGAGGTATTTCAAGCTTGTCCTGATGTAATACTTTTGCTCATCGAGATCCGGAAGCTCTTCGTCAAGGAGTTGAGCGTGTGTGGAGTCGTTTGTTAATTTTTCTGTTGAATCAGCATCAGCTTGAGATGTTTTTGCTATAATTCCGTGTTAGCACGGCTATTTTTCACAAGGGGCTGGGATAGCCATGCCCAACGAACCAATTTTAATGCAATTTCGCAAAGAGGTAACCAAGCTGTCTAAGAGACTAACAAGTACATCTCGTACGTCGTCTCTGGTCTGCACACGATGGTCCAACGAAGAATGGCCACTCTTGCCCGCACCGATCCCGAGGGACCACCAGGTGAAGTCGGCTGACATCTTATCGATCCAGTCACCTTCAAGCAATATCGGCCACCTCTGGCAAGCTTCAAAAAGATCTTGGCAGATCTCAGTCCGGCGCCGGATTCCCGTGGCATCTTTCGAATGGTCGTGTCCCTCAGACACGTGAGCATCAAGCTCAGTATCGTCATCGCCACTGTCTCTGTTTTGGGTATTTATGTTGGGGATATGATCAGCCATCTTCGTATCCTTTCTGGTGCTGGAAGACCCGATACAGTCACTCAGAGATTGGCCAATTGGCCGACTGCTCTTGGCTGCGACTGAGTTCTGCGAGCCAAACGCGATGAGAAGCATGTCCCAATGACCGTCTGCATATTCGATAAAAATACCTCCGTCTTTGAAGCTTCCATTTTCGATCTGGAAGTCTCCACTGCTCCTTTGGTTCATGTGAATGTTGTGGGCACTACGGCTACCCGAGCCGAAGCAGCCGAAAACATAAGCGGTAGCTCTATCATGAACAGCATTCGAAATAGCGTTGAAGAACTCATGAACAATATCATTCCGCCCCTCCTCTTCACCAAACGGTATTATGCCCGCCTCGTCGAGTTTGACCAAATCTTGGCGAAGTAGGTCCAAGGAAGGGACTTGATCCATTGGACCTACGTGAAATCCATGACTTAGATCTGACAGTTGCGTGAAAAGTTGAGAATGGCCACAATAGCTACCAATACAATAGGCTAGCTCGGAATCGCTCGATTTGGGTGTGGTGTTGATGGTGGCGGTGATGAAGGGGGGGTAGTCATCGGTCTCAAGTCGCAGCTCGCCATGAGAGCCTTCATCCAGAAGCTTCCATGATCGGATATGACCTTTAACCACGCCGTATCGAGAGATTGGCATCGTGATTCAAGAGACGCCAACTGGTTTTACGGGCATGGGCATTTCCGTCTGAAATGCTTATGCTTCAAGCAGCATGCAGCAAGCGGGGCAGCTAGGCAGTTAAATGGCGCGTCGAAATTTCGGCTGGGTATCAACAAACTCCCCCCAACTGAGCTGAGGTGAGCCTCCTTGACAACTGACCCCTCCTGGTCAAAGAGCCCTTTGAACAGAAGGGGTCAACGCCGCACGAGCAACGCAAGGGCTCTTTAACCAGGGGAGCCAGTTGTCAAAGCACAACACGGGTGCTGGTGCAGTTGACCAAATCTACTTTGGTCTCAAACCCGTTTTCGTAGTTTCATTTCGCATAAATATCACCTTAGCCTTAGTTAGATTGGACGTAAACCCCCAAAAAGGGTTTTGAGACGAAAGTACCAGTAGATTCAACATCCGTAATATAGTGGGCTGCATGGTTTGGCCAATCATGTCAGATGTCCTCCAGGCAGTATCAACGTTGACATACCCCGCAAAGGTCTGGCTGACTTTGCCAATAAATGGCCTAGAATAGCCATGGCAATCATGAACCTCATCCAACTGGTCGAATAGAATAACTTTAACATGGACAAATGTTGGTTCGTATTCCGTCAGACGCACTATCCGGCGCCTGAATACACGCATCCTGGCATGGCCTTTGGCGCAGCCGAGGGCCCTGTGTGCCTGGGCCACTTTATCCCTAGTCCTCGGGAAATTGACAGCGTCATCAACTCAGGCGGTATCACGCCTTTCCCACGCGACATGCGCATCTGGTCCACCAAGACAGTCGATTTCCGCTTCTCCAACAGAGCCACGAAGGATATCGAAGCATCCGCCAAGGGCGGCGCCCCGATCGCAGCCGCCGTGGGTGTGACTGTGAGCGCCGAAGCCGGTGTGGTCTTCAAGAAAATGATGGGCGATACCTGGGCCATTGACCGGCTGGACACGCAGATTGTGCAGCCGACTATGGCTTACCTCGAAGAGTGTCGAAAGTCTGCTCAGGTGGCCGCGTGGGTGGAAAAGAATAAGTTCCTTGGTTCCTGGAAGATGTATATGATAACCGGGATCATGATCGCACGTGGTGCTAAGCGTGAAAGAATGGACGGTACCAAAACTGGGGAATATGTGGGAGGCGGCGCGTGAGTACACCATTTATCTCACTGTAAGGAGCATTCGTCCTCGTCTGACAATTAGTAAGGGATCTGCCGTCCGCGGTAACTGCAGAAGTCAAAGTCAACCACGCGAATGAGAGGGAAGTGGAGATCTCAGGTGAACAGGTGAATGATTTCGTCTGGGCCATTCGCCTCACAGAGGTGTCAAGGACCCTTTTCGGCTCCGAACTGACACAGAAGGTTGTCAAGAAGGGAACCGTTTTCGCACCAGCCTCAGGTAGTGTAGATGTCCAGGCAGCCTTGGCTGAAGAAGGCTTCGGAGACGAGGTACACCCATTTGAGATACTCAAGGGAGACGAACAAGAGTTTCTTGTCACTATAGACGGATATTGATTGCCAAGCATTGGGTGGCTCGCATGAACATGAGAGCTATGATAGTTATGATCTGAGCATTTACAATGTTGTTTTCGTTATGTGATTTACGTATCGTAACTAATATAACTACAGCTAAGGTCACAATTCTGTAAGATACTATTGGAGCAGAAACTTTCCTGAATGGTTGTACACCGGCGAGCGAACTCAAATTATAGGACATTAGCCCACAACACTAATTTTGGATAACTTAGATTATTTTATAATTCGAGTTCCCCCCATTTGCCGGTGGAGCTCTTAGCCGACAATACTTCGTATGGGAACCACATGACATTAAGTGTGCCATCTGTTTGTGGGATCTAACATGATCAAACAGTTAGTGAAGATAAGAGACAGAAAAAGGTCACTCTACCGTAAGATCAGTACAGACACTGCGGCGTCTACCTTCGCAATCTGTCTCGGAACCTAGTACAACTTTGGTCAATTGCTTTATTCTCGTTTCATGTTGACTGATTGGCTCACAATCATAAGCAACTGGCTTGCCTATCTTGATATAACGACAGCAATACGCAATTTGCCTCGATGCATAGCAGTCAATCGTCGGCCCTTCTGCCGCCGTGATATAAGGAGAGGCCAAGACGACCGAAAGAATATAGGAAAGATGCATAATTAATGGAGTCTCTTCGGGAAGTAGGTACTTTTAGATAATAGTCTAAGTGCTAGGAACCGTATTGGGCTGAGATGAAGGGTGTTGTGAACTTGACGAATTTGTCAGTCCTATATTCTAGGGAACCGGTGGAAAAAAATAACCATACGCCTGAGCCATGATATATATTGTTCATCAAACCTCTTATGGGAAAAAGCATGTAGTTGGAAGTATAATTCTGAATCATTCACAGGGGCGTAAATATCGCATATTATTATTAGGTAATACCATGATTGCTTCACTTTTCAAGACAACTTTATTACGAAAATCATTACGGAGTTCTGCCATGATTGTTTCAGTTTTCAAGACATCTTTATTACGAAAATTATTACGAAGTTATGCCATGATTGTTTCACTTTTCAAGCCAACTTTATTACGAAAATTATTACGGAATTCTGCCATGATTGTTTCACTTTTTCTAGTCAGCTCACAGTGCAGAAATTACTTATTATCATAACAGTTCACATTCCAAGTCTAGTTGGGTCATGAGTTTGGTCATGGGTTCCAAAAATTTGCCGCACAACTTTCGTAAACAATCTTGTGACATTAATCTGACATCCGAATCACCCAATCAATGTCATGAAAGATTACGATCGGCTCACCACAATCCTTCCATTACATCATAATATATAGTGTCGCATTACCAACTGAGGCAAAAGGGAATGAACACTCCACTAGTGCACTCATTGATAATAGCTTATAAGCTCCATTTGACATATAGCAAATATTATTTTCTAGGCGATGCCCCTCTTCTGCAAAGCAGACTAATCATAGAAACGGACCAGCGGGATTGAAGATACAGAGGCCCTGCAAATAGATTGCGTATTCCATCGTACACATGAAATGGTCGCTTTCTGGCGTATCTGTCATGTTTCTGAACCAGAGTCAAAAATAAGCGGCATGATTTAGTCAACATTCCAGTTATACTATTTAGCTAGTTGGGAGCACCATTTTTCTTTCCACAGCAGCTGTTATCGGGGAGCTAACGTTGCCTAACCTCAGACAACTTTGCTCTAGTCTCGACCTACTTTTCCAGCATGGCTGGTCTGATTCAAGGTTACTATACATCGATATAACCTTAAAGGTGTGTAAGAAAGCGCCGGAAACAGATTATTTTGGGATTGTAAATCTTAGGGGAAAGGTCCGAAAGAAGCAAGCCCAATGAATAGTATGTCCCATAGGTTAATAGGGATCTAGGTGGTATGAAGTAAGCTGAGATTCCTTTCCGGTACTTAGAAAGCGATGTAACCGTAGTGTGCACTTTATAGCCGACCTTTTTGCCAAGTGTGATGTCTAGCCTTGAAGTCCCTTGTTACAAGGCAGCAATCTTGAGCAGCTCATTGCATCACGATATCAAGATATCTCTTACATCGTTCAGGTTATAGAAGTTGATTATCATTATGCTATTGACAGTGAGCCTCATGAGATTGAGGATGAGGCGCTCCTTTGGGTTCCAGGTATAGGGTAGCTCCGTTCTTTCTCCACTTTAAGCGAATGGCCACACAACGACAGAGGGTGCTCCGGACATGATGGGGCTGGGCTCGATTGCGCTTTCGATGTGGGGTTATCTTATTATAGATCAAGGCTGTGCTCCTGGAGTTTCGGGTTGAGTTGTGGTCATGTCTTGGCCCATCGATTCGAATGCGTTGTCCCTGTTCCTTTATCAAATAACGGGCGAATGAACCAAGCACTGTACCAAGCACTCAATGTATTTAGTAGTATAGGATCCGAGGCAGTATTTATCGATGACGCCTTTCTGTACAAATTCCGGGGACGAGTCGGGAGGAGCATTTGAGGAGGCTGAGCCTGCCCTAGCATATGAGCACAACCTTGGGACTCTGAAGATGACTTTGGTACTCTAGGTCCATGAAGTTGAGATCACTAATTATATAGAACCAGTAAACGTCTGGGGGTATTTCAATATCTTCGCTTGAAATGATCATTTTATTATTACTAAAATCCCCTGGTAGCTAGATTAACCTCGGAAGACGTCTTGGATAACTGTTCTGTATCCTTCATCCCCCAATAGTGAGAGCTTCCCGTTCCCATCGTCTTGCGGTCCATACTCTCACTGTCGTCTTCCCCTCGTTCAACGCAATGCACGACAATTTCCGTACTTCTCATAATCCGGTTATCCGGGCTTCGTTCCCCCACCTCTCCACGCTTGGTGTCGCCGTGCTCATCGCCATAGGCACGAACTCGATGTGTGATATTTCCGCCAGCCCCATCACCATTGAATGTGTCCATTCGTATGGCTGTTGAGGTATCGGGACCAGCACCCTGGCTGTGTGAGCCAGATGTGGCTTTGGCTGTTGACATATCGAGGAGGCGATTTAGAATATTGAACTCCAGCTTCAGCTTGACGCTATAGACAAGGGCTTTATAGGCAGTTTGAAGGTCATAGAAGTCGATATACTCGAGGATGAGGATCGGGATATCGAGGAGGATGATGATCACATTGACCAAGAGTAAATGCTTGCGCATTCTGCGGACCCCGTTTCCATACAATGTGCCTTCGACGTCGAAGAAAGAATAACAAGTCTTGATGTAAATGGCCGAAATAATGAGTTCCTGGAGAAAAAACATGGTGACCTGGATTTTCTCGTAGATCTTGTAAGGGTGAACCCAGGGGTTTGAGTGAGAGCTGTTAGAGCCGTACATGAGGATAATGATGGGAATATGCAAGATGATAGCGTTGGTGATTATCATGGCGAGAACAAGCCTCCGATAGAATTGATTCCAGAAAATGAGGTGGAGTCGTGAATAGAGGACCAGAGACTGGCCAGTGACCATCATCACCCAGCCTACTGATATGAGTGTGATGTATAATACAAAGTTAGACGAGTTTAAGATATTCTTAAGTAAGAATCCGATAGTATGAGGTGCGATTCCATTGGTGGCGGCGAGGAAACTCCAAAAGTAAAGGCTATGGCGTTTTCTGAAGGTTGTAAGGATGAGGACGTTGAGCTCAATGACGTTGTAAAGAGAAATGCTCATGAAAACGACGATGGGATAAGAAATTTGAGTCGGACCGGTTACCGAATCACCGGCGTCAGTATTTTCCGAGTAACCCATCGTGTTAGATATCTTATTTGCGGGATGAACTAAGAATTCGAGAGAGCGCGATTGTGTTCGTCGCTGTTGATGTTGCTACTCCCGGTGCCGACACAGTGTCAAGACTCAGGATAGCAGCCTCGCTTTCGCCATCGAGAAATAGTACCGGCTTGAGAGGTAAGCAATTGGAGGAAGCCCAGGAGTCCTTAGTATGGAGGCGCTGGGAAGGGCCCAAAGGGCGTGCGACATTTGCCAATGAACTCAACTCGTGGGCGACAGAAAAGAAGAGAACAAACACTAGGAGGAAATTACAGCAAGGAATTCTGGCAGCTGGGAACAGGGGGGCGTTTTATTGTGTAACACATGAGGGTGATGTCAACTTGTGCCTGGGACCTGGTTGCGCTAGAGATGATGGCTTGGCCAAGGGGGGGGGGGGGGGGGGAGGTTGGGTGTTGAGTCCAAAATGGCCTAGTTTGCCCCCCAA